>PVLD010028615.1:0-19185 GCA_004027595.1 Dinomys branickii
TCCCAAATGTGTTCCTTCCTGTCAGGCCCTGGAGAGGTCTTTGTGTCATCTGCAAAGACCACAGCCAGGGAAAAAAGAATTCAGCATATCAGTCTTCCCAGCCAACCTACCAGAAGCTACAACCATAAAAACACCAAATGACACCCAGGATTTGTAGGCCAATTTATTTAATTCCAGATGGTCACTGACAAGGAATCAATCCTTATAAAGATGTCAGGACCTGAAATGATCAGGGAGGAAGGTTTTTACGGAATTGCAAGCAAGAAGCAGAGTATTTGATGATCTTTGTTTGGTTTTTACAATATGCATCATAGTGACCAGCTTTTGCATCACAGGGGCCAAACATTTCGAAGAAACAGAAGTAACAGGAACTGTTACCTGGGTAACTGCTCCAGCTCAATTTATCCCAAGGCTTAAAAACATATTATCAACATCAATTCATGTTAAAACAGACAACCTACACAGTGACAGTCTTTTCACTAGCAGTTTACACATTTGGTAAACTGAGAGGCAAAGTTGCCTAGGTAATAGCTGGCACCTGAAAAACAGATCCAATAATTCATAGGTACTAGCCCTCATGACCTATACATTTTTATACCAAAAGTATTTTCTCCCAGATTCATTTATACTTCTCGGGTTTTTGTACTATTTAAAAAGGTAGTTAATAGTCAATATTAGTTTTTATGTATGTATGTGTATATATATACATATATACAATACATACATATAATATATATATATATATATAATGCATTTTGAAATACACAAATGATGAGAGATTGCATAATACCAAGCACTTATGCAGAATGTAAACTGAGTTTGAAGTTTGCTGTGATTGCACATCTAATCGTTTTGTTTAGTGTGTGCATTGCAATAGAGAAGTGTGGGTGAATAAATTTATCTTTGGTTTCTTCTAGGAAGAGAATAGCATGCATAGATGTTTGCTAATATATATGTGTGTATATACCAACAAACATACATATACCTCTCTCCAAAGTTCTAGTCTCTAAAGTATATAAAGATTGAAATTTTTAACTCTGAGTGATTGTGAACTGCAAAGAAAAAGACTACACACATTTACTGGCAGTAACTGAACTTTTGAAATCCTTTAACATTAGTATTGAAAATAGCTTACTGCAGTAATTATACCAAACTTCTGTTACACTTAACAGCTTTTATGAGAACATTAAAGGAATGCAACAATATTATTATTTTTTCAGGCATCATTTAATTTTCCAAAGGCTAATCTGCATCTGCATCCTGTTGCTTTTTAAAGATTTGCAAAAAGTGACTGTTGCAATGTGACAGAGACTACCAGCAATTATGAATTATTATGTTTAATTTGTAATAATACAGAACTTGAAGGATTTTTGTGAAGATTGAATGAGACAATGCATTTGAAGAAGTCTGACACTGTGTCTACCAAATGAGGTAAACTCAGAAAACTTGGTTTCCTTTCTTGTTTCATCCTCTAAGATGGAGGCTAGGTAATTAACAAACTTCTGAAAGATGATATGAAAAAAGGACAAATTGATGTTTCTTTTCTGAAATGGAACAGCCCTTAATAAGCTATTTTATTTCATTCCTTAAAGATGATGTCCAGACCTTATGATCTCTTAGGCAGTCTTCATTTGAGGAAATAATGGGAAGTGACTGTTACTGGTTCCCAGCTATATTCATTTTTCATCCCGGAAACTGAAGGGCAGAGTTGCTGCCATACATTGATCAATAAATCTATTTAGGTCCAGCTTAAATATGAAAGTCAAGAAAGTAAATTTATAGCATAATGAAATTATGTACTTGTAGAGCAAACTCAAGTCTTTTTCAAGTGTGACCAGTTTCTCTCTGCTATCTCTTTTCATTATAGGTAAATTGACTATTGCTATCCATTGTAGTAAATTTAGTGATGAAGTAAGTTGTATGTCATTTGCTGTTTTGATACTTTATGAATGTTTTAGAGTTTACTTCCAGTGCTTTATTAAATTGCCACTATATAACCTCTGGTTTGTATGTTTTTCTTGTTCGGTATTCCATGCCTAATGTTTACTTTTGACCTAATGTCCAGCTCTGTTATTTTATTTTCTATGGGTCCTAAAATCCTAAAGGTCTATTGCTGTTTCTGTACAAGATATATAATTCCTCCCCCTTATTTTATTTTCTATGGGTCCTAAAATCCTAAAGGTCTATTTTTGTTTCTCTCCAAGATGTATAATTCCTCCCCAGTTCTGGTTTATATCCCTATTTCTGGGTTCCACTAAAGACTAAAGACCAGTGTGACATGTACTTACTGTAGGATACAGCAAAAAAATAAGCCACCAAATAAAGGTTCAGACGCAATGTGAATAAGAAAAGATGAAGAATTAGGCCTCATATGTGAGCTCAGCATGTACTTAATTTTAAAAAAAGATTGCATCCATTAGGGCAAAGGATCAAAATTCATTACCTGCATATTTTCCAGGCGTTTCCTCATCATTAGATGCATCATCCCCATCTTAACTTTAAAAACTTAAACTAATATTGCTGTCATTAACAGTCACATTAAAAGTTAATAATTTAAATTATAAAGGGGAAAACAGATGTCTCCCATATTGCAGCCTATAATATCTTTGCTAATCTTATAATGTAACATAAGTAATGTCACGAAGAAATAAAATTTTAGTAGGATGTTTCATTTTCCCATATACATGCTGTGCATCTTTTCTGCTGGCAGATTTCCATTTGAAGCAAACTGGAGATGTTGAGTTAAAAAGCCTGAACCTACCTGATTAATCAGCACTTTTGGAATTGCCACTCCTGTGGCTAGCACATGACTTTTTTGAGAAAGTTTATAACACCTAAAGTAAAAATAATTGATAGATATAAATTCAAGTTTTTCTCCTACAGGAAATAGTTTTGTTTTTAATCAGGCATTATTAATCCGTAGACCAAAAGGCCAATAGATAATTGAAACACCAAACGAAAGGTGTGTCACATGGAGACTTTCCTTCCAGAGCCAATATTTGGCTGTACTGTCTATGACAAAGTCATTTCTGAGGGCCATTTAGCTTGAGAAAAATTCAATATGATTTTTCTATGCATTTCAATATTAGGAAAGATAAAATTTGGCAAGGTAGTGTTCATGTTAGTTTTTAAAGAACATGGGGATGATTTTTAGACATAGTAATATGTATACATAGGACACTAAGAGCAAAAGTAGAGTTGATTAAGTACATGGAATCTATAAATCCACTGGCTGTTCAGCCAGAATGAGTGGCACAGATATGAAGGTAAGCTATGAAATGTAAGATTGCAGTGATATATGGAAGAGTAACCATAAACGATTTTGCATGTGAAACTAAAAATTTTCAAGTTGGTTCAGCAGACATTGAGTATCTTACAGTTTCTTTTTTTCATGGCAGTATTGTACCAACTCAGCGTTAGAACCCAGAAGCTTCTTTGGCAATGATGCAAATGGTATATTAGTAATAAATGGAATGGAAAACAAGAAACTTCAAGTATCAAACTAAAGATGACTAAGGCCTTGGAACCTGTAGAAGATTCAGTCCTTTAAAAAGTAACCAAACATATAAAAGCTGCAAATTCATGGTTTTCTGACCAATGGATCAGTATTTTCAGCTTCAGAATTGTCTCTATTATTTCCAAAATCCTTTTTTGTTCCTTTTTTCTTCCACCACTACGAACTTGATTTTCTTCTATGTTTGCCTGTCTCTCCCATGAAAATGAATTCTCAAATAAAAAATCTTTCAATGATTTAATAACAATCAAATGTAAATAAAAAATGCATCTTGGTATATATGATGGTCCACCTTTATTGTCAATTATATTGGCTTGAGAAGTTGCCAGAGAGATTAGTTCAGCACAGTATTGGATGGCCTGGGTGGGTCATGGGTGCATGACTTTGGAGACTATAATTGGTCCCTGCTACATTTATGTCTGGGTCTTTATCTTTCACTCTGCTTCCTGGCTACCATGAAGTAAGCAGCACTCCTTCATCATACCCTCACTACATAATGATTCTGCCTTTGAGTTAACCAGTTGTACTGGACAAACACTTCAAATTTGTTTGCCATACTAAACCTATCTCTTTTAATGTGTGTAAGTCAGCTATTTTCTGAGAAACAAAAAGTTGACTAACATATTATGCTACCTCTATTTTTCTCCTCACCTATCCTTAACTCATATTTTAAAATGACCATCTAATTGATTTGGTAATAAGGTTGGTATTTGAAACTTCCTGAAAAGGTAGAGAAAATAAGTTGCTAAACTATATAGCTTTTTGTATACCCATTAGTTGTCATTGCAGGAATAACTAAAAAGTCACTGGATCAATGAGGGTACCTGCCACAGAAGAAAGAATAATACACAACATTACAAAATTCTCTGAGCTAGATTATATTCTAGAGTTCAGATTGCTCAACTACCCTTCAACAATAATTTGATTTTTTCTAATACATCCCATCCAAGTAATCAGCCTATATTTGAACATCATTTTAGAAAAGGAATATTTCTAGAGGCACCCAAATACTTCTCAATCTTAGTTATCATTACTGGTCTTCCTTGCACTGCCTTCATCTGCCTGAAGACTCCATGGTCAAAAGCTTATTTTATACTGTAAAAGGGAATAAATTTTCTCTTCTAAGAAAGATCCCTCTAAATATTGAATCTGAGCTCTTTATCTCAGAACCATGAGCTCTGTACAGGTCTTGTGTGCTTCAGACACTTCTGTTTGGCCACAGATGGAAGAGGAAGGAGGCGTACTCAGACCATTGAGGGAGCCAGACCAAGCACTAGACAGCTTCAGGAGCCTTGGTGAGCCTCAGTGAGGCAAGCTGAGACCCACGGAGCCTTGGTGACTGCATCATGCCTACCCACATCATTGTGGAAGTCACACTGAGAACCAGACAGCTTTGGGAGCCTCAGTGATGGCACCCTGCTTCCCCCACTATTCTGGGAGCCACACTGAGTCCAGAAGAGCTTCAGGAGCCTCGGTGACCACACCCCACTCCCCCACTATGTAGCAGGAACCAAGCTGAGCACCAGACATTTTCAAAAGCTTTGGTGAGCTCATTCTACCCTTCTTGCACAGGTGTAGGAGCAATGCTGAGATCCATACAGCTTTGGGAGCCCTACCCTGTCCCTATCACAACATTGGGAAGTGGCACTGAACCCCAGCAAACCTCTGGATTTTCAAAATGACAAAACAAAGGAGCAAAATAAAATCTTAGGGCTTTACTCCTCCCAGAGCAAATCCATGAGACATTGACATAGAAAAGCTTGGCAGTCACACAACTGAAAATTCTGAAATCATACAAACTAAAATAAAGAAACAACTCTAGCATCTCATAGCAGAAATCAGCTTAGAAATAATCTCTCAGGTTAAAAAAAAAGGACAAAAATAGGAAAGAATTGCTCAGCATATCTAAAGTAGACATAGATAAAAAAGAATATAGGAGTGGCACACCCTGAACTGCCTGATGACACAGGACCAGGTGGTCTGTGATCATCCTACCAATGCAGCCAGCATCTGGGTCCTTCACACACCCTGAGCTACCTTGGGACACTGCATCAGGCAGTCCACAATCCACTGATATTGCGGTTGGGTGCTGAGCACCAAGGGAGTCAGGTACACTCCATCACCTTCTGGGTAGAGTACAGCAGGTAGCTCAGCCACAATTACAGTCTATGCCTTAGCCCGCCCTACACCACGAGCTGCCTGGAGACATAGGCCCAGACAGCCCAGGAATTGCTAACACCACAGTTCATGTCTGGGCCCATCTTGCACATGCCATGAGCTGCCCAGGGATACTGAATCAGGTGGTCCAGGAACTGCTGACACTGCAGGTTGCACCTGGTCTCTGTGTGTACCCTGAGCTGCATGGGGACACAACACAAGGCAGTCCATGATCATGCCACCAGTACAACACCTGCCTGGGTCCTGCATGTGCCCTGAGCTGCCTGAGGACACTGGATCAGGCACTTTGCAATGCGTTGACATCGTGGGAGAACTAGGCACACTCCACTAACTGCCTGGGGAGCCTGGACCGAGAAGGTCATCTTGGGGGCCACTAAGGGGAAAGTCTGACCACCAGGAAAACTAGAGGTATTAGTGTCCTTTGGTGAGCTGCCAGGTAAGAGTGAGACTGGTGCTCAACCTCTGGCATCAAAAATGACAAGACAAAGGACCAAAACGCAATCTCAGAACTCCACCATACTCAGAACAAATCCAAGAGATATTGACATGAAATCACAAACATAAAAATGGGGAAATGATTGCAACAGAAGTAAAGAAAAAATCCAATAGGTCATAGAATAAATCAGAACAGAAATTATCTCTCAAGTGAAAAATGAAATGAAAACAATAATGAAATAATTGCTCAGCACATCTAAAGAACACACATACAAAAAAAACCCCACACATACAAAAAATAGATGAGCATAGGAAAATGATGGAAATGATAAATGAACGATATACGAAAAAACTAGAATTCAAGAAACAGATTCAAAGAGATATATAGGAAATCAAAACTTGCATTGAAAGTTGCAAAAATCACTTCAATGAAGCGAAAGAGCATTTCAGGGCTTGAAGACAGCATTGCAGCTAATGATAGAGAAAGGAAGGATCACTGAAAATTAAAAAGGAACCAGGAAAAATCAATTCAACAGTTGCAAGTCCAGTCAAATACAAATAATGTAAACACGTTTTACTGAAATGAAATACAGAGACTGAAACAATGAAACAGCAGGAGACAACACAAATCCCATAGAAAGAATATTTGCAGAAGAAATATCAGATTTCCCAAGCATGGAAAAAGAATTTGATGTACATGTAAGTGAAGCATATAGAAATCGGACTAGTCATAACCAAAATAAAACTACACCCAACCACATAATAAGATCCCAGAAGTCCAGCAAAAGAATGGAGCATTAAAAGCCATCAGAGAAAAGAAACAGATTGACTATAAAGGAGAACCAATCAGAATCAAGGTAGATTTCTCAACACAACTATCCAGTTGAGAAGAGCTTAGAGTGAAGTATTCTGGGTACTGAGACACACCAGCTTCCAACCCACATTGATGCATCCTGAAAAATTATCCTTCAAATTTAATGGAAAAAAGGAATATTTCCACAACAAAGAACAACTGTAGAACTTCATGAGCCCCAAAGCAACACTACTAAATGATATTTGAGAAAGAGATGAAAACGACCACAATTTCAAGAACAACAATAGAAAAGAACCCTCAAGGACAGCATGCAACTAAACAGAGAAAAAAATAGGAAACTATAGCAAGTAACTAACAGGACAAAGGTAAGCCAATGCATATCAGAATATAACCATTAAGGTAAATGGCCTCAATTAATCAGTCAAAGTAGACTGTCAGAGTGAATCAAGAAACAAAATGCAAAAATATGCTGTTTGCAGGAAACACATTTTACTGAAATGAAATACAGAGACTGAAAGTCAAAGGATGGAAAATAATTCTCCATGCAACAGGAACCCAGAAAAAGGCAGAGGTAGCTATTGTGCTGGCAGACAATATGAACTTCAAATCAAGAACACTGAAAAGAGATAAACAAAGTCGCTACATACTTGTTAGGAGAAAACTGTAAGAGGAAGAGAAAACAATAATAAATATGTATGCACCAAATATGGGAGAACCCAGCTATATAAGACAAATCTTAATAGACATGAAAAACCAAATAACTAATATCACTATTTTAATAGGGGACCTAAATGCCTCTTTGACTCAAAGAGATAAGTCTACTAGACAAAAACGTCAGCAAAGAAATAACACATCTAAACCAAACTGTCAACAAATGGACTTAGTAGACATTTAAAGGGTGTCCAATACCTCAACATCATAATGCACATTTTTCTCAGTTAGACATGGGACACTCTCTAAAATAGACCACACTCCAGCCCGTAGACCATGCTTAACTGAATAAAAATAATTGAAATTATACAATGCAGATTATTGTACCATAGTGGAATGCAACTGGACATTAATGACAAAAGGAACTGTAAAATCTCCATAAACACATGGAAATCAAATAACAATAGTGAACAACCACTGGGTCACAGAAGATATTAAAGAAAAAGATTGAAAAAAATACATACAAACAAACAAAATTCTAAATACAACTTACCAGAATCTTTGGGATGAACTGAAAGCAGTCATAGAATGAGAACAAATAAATACAAAAATGTTGCACCCCAAGCTTTTAGAAAAAGAAGCACAAGTCATGCCCTAAGCCCAAAGAAGGGGGGAAATTATAAAAATCAGGGTAAAAATTATTGAAATTGAGATGAAGTAAACACTACAAAAAGTAAATGAATCAAAGAGTTGGTTCTTTAAAAGAATAAATAAGATCTATAAAGGTTTAGCCAACCTTATCTATCAAAGAAAGGAAAAAACTCAAATTCATACAATAAGAAATGAAAAGGAAATCACAAACGATCCTATACAAATTCAAAATACCATTAATACCTACTTTGAAAACCTTTACTCCCATAGGATAGAAAACTCAGAAAAAGTGGACAGATTCCTAGATATGTACAAATTACCAAACTTGAATCAAGAAATTATAAAAATCCTGACCAACCAAATATAAATTAATGAGATTGAAAATGTGATTAAAATATTAACAATATTGAAAAGCTCAGGTTCTGATGGATTCACAGAGGAATTCCATAAGAAATTCACAGATTTAATGTAAATATTCCTCAAACTTTTCAATGAAATTGAAAAGGAAGCAATTCTCCCTAACTCATTTCTGGAGGTAAGTGTTATATTTTATGATACCACAACCAGAGAGAGACCCAACCAAGAAAGAGAACTACAGACTAACCTCTCAAAGGAACATAGTTGCAAAGATACTCAACAAAATACAAGCAAATAGTATGTAGCAATTCCTCTAGAAAATAGTACACCATGGCCAAGTTTCATCCATATGAGGAATGCAAGGATGGATTAATATATGCAAATCAATAAATGTTAACACCTTATCAATAGAGTCAAAGGCAAAAACCACATTGTCATCTCTATAGATGCCGAAAAATCTTTTAATAAGTCCAACACTTATTCATGATAAAAACCTGAGAGCAAATAGGAATAGATGGTCTTTCCCTCAACCTGATCAAAGTCATCTGTGACAAATCAACAGCCAACATTATACTAAATGGAAAAAACATGCAAGCTTTCACATTAAAATCAGGAATAAGATAAGAATGTCCACTTTCACCACTCCTATTCAACATAGTTCTGGAAGTATTAGCCAGGGCAATTAGACAAGAGAGAAATAAAAGCAACAATGTTATGGAGAGTAGAAGTAAAATTGTCATTATTAGCAGACGGCATGATACTCTACATGAAAGATCCTAAATCTCCACCAGAAGAGTCCTTGGATTAATCAACAAATTCAGTACCATAGCTGGATACAAAGTCAACACTCAAAAATCAATGGCATTCCTATACAGAAAAAACAAACAAAATGAGAAAGAATTTAAGGAAACCATACCCTTTACCAAAGCAGCAAAAACTTCAAATATTTAGGATTCAGTCTAACAGAAGAAGTAAGAAATACAGACAAAAGAAGTAAGAAATACATACAGTGAAAACTACATTGCCCTGAGAAAAGAGATTGAAGATTTAAGTAAATGGAAAAATACTCCTTCATTATGTATAGGAAGAACCAATGTTTTGAACATGGCAATACTAACAAAATTCTTGTACAACTTCAAAGGTTTCCAATTAAGATACAATTAGCATACCTCAGAGATCTAGAGGACATATTCCTAAAATTCAACTGGAACCAGAAAAGATCCAGAATAGCAAAAGCAATCCTGGGCAACAAGGACAAGTCAGGTAGCATCAAAATCCCCAAACTGAAATTATATTATAAAGCTACTTTAATAAAACCATTAGGGTACCACCTAAAAAACAGACCTGCAGATCAATGAAACAGATGTGAAGAAACAGCCACAGCCACAAACACACTCAGCCACCTGATCTTTGACAAAGTGGCCAACAAGTTCACTGAAGAAAGATAGCATTTTTAGTAAGTTGTCCTGGAAAAACTGGCTTGCCACATGCCAATGAGTGAAAATATACCCATGTATATCACCATGCATCAAACTAAAGACAAAGTGGATCACAAAAAAACACATTATAACAGAAATGCAAAGTCTACTGGAAGAGAAAGGAGGCAAAATTTTTGAAGATATAGGGGTAGGCAGAGAGTTCTTGAACAAAAACCAAACTACATGGGAAATACTTCAAAGAATCAACAGCTGGATTCTCATCTTACTGAAAAGTTTTTCAATCCAAAGAAATCACTAGCACAGTAAAAGGAAAAACTACAAATTGGGAAAAGCAATTAGCTGAATTTTTTCCAGCTCAGACAAAAGTCTTCTATGTAGAATATATAGAGAATTAAAAAAGATCAGCCCCTCCAAATTCAAAGACTCAATCCAAAAATGGGCATCTGAGAAAAGTACACACTTTTCACATAAAGAAATACAAATGGCAATTAAATATATGAGAAAATGTTCAATATCATTAGTCATTCAAGAAATGCAAATTAAAACAGCACTGAGATTCAATCTCACCCCAGAAAGAATAACTATCATTAAGAAATCAAACAATAAAAAATGCTGGTGGAGCTGTGGAGAAAAAGGAACCCTTTTACACTGGTGGTGGGTGTGTAGCCTGGTAAAACCACTGTGGAAACCACTTTGGAGTTTTCTCAGTAAACTAGGAGTAGAGGTCCCATTCAACCCAGCTATTCCCCTACTGGATATTTTCCCAGAAGATCTGAAAACATCATATCACAGTGATATATATGCACCCACGTTTATAGCAGCACAATTTGTAATAACTAAAATGTGGAAGCAATCTAAATGTCAATCCACTGAGGAATGGATAAAAAGGTTGTAGTATTTTATATAATGGAACATTACTCAGCCAGGAAAATGACAAACTCGAGGCTTTTATAAGTAAATGGAAACAACTAGGGACCATACTCATAAGTGAAATAAATCAGACCTGCATGTACCATATTGTCTCACTATTATAAGAAACTGAAAGAGTGAATAAAATTTAGGAGGTACGATAGATAATGCACAATGAAAGGAAACTGCTCAAAAGTAAAGAACAACTGGGATGAGTGAAAACAGAAAAGAAAGAAGGCAAAATTTATGTATATATGTAGACACAGGATAGTTAACACAGAATAGTTAACATAGTAGTACTAGTGACTTCTGTTACATTAGTGAAAGGAACAGTTAATGTTTAATTATCTGATCAATCTTACATGTCTATATTTGTTTACCTGAGTAACAAATTTGAAGATATCCATCTATAATACAATAAGTATTGTTAACTTCCTTTCACTGTGTCTGAAATTGACTATTGCTTGTATTGTTTTTTGTAATTTTGTAAATGTGTTTGTTGTTATGTTTTTATTCTTTTATTTTTATAATAAAAATATACAGAAGCATACAAAAATGAATAAAACCTTGAAAGAACAATATAAGAAAGAATTAAAATGCACGAAACAGATTTAAAGAGATGTCCAGAAAATTAAAAATTCCACTGAATGGTGGCAAAACCAATTGAATGAAGCAAAGATAGACTTTCAGAATTTGAAGACTGCATTGCAGCTAATGATCATGAAGGGAAGGATCTTTTAAAAATAACAAGGAAACAGGAAATAAAAATGCAACAGCTGCAAGATGATGCATAAAAATAATGTAAGACTACTAGGCATAAAAGAAACAGCAGGAGTCAACACGAATGACACTGAAAGACTATTTGTAGAAATAATAGCAGGAAATTTCCCAAGCATGATAAAACAATCTGACATGCAGGTAAGTAAGGTATATAGAACTCAAAATAGTCAAAACCAAGATAAATCTATACGTAGAAATATAATATTCAAAATCCTAGAAATTCAGCCAAAGAAGAGAATATTTAAAGCTTTAGAGAAATGAAACAGGACACTTATAAAGGAAACTCCTTCAGAATCACAGATTTCTCAACACAAACCATCACGTCAAGAAGAGTTGGAGTGAAGTATTTCAGTTCTTGAAGGAAACAATTTCCAATCCAGATTTATGAACCCTGCAAAACTATTCCAAATAATTGAATAATAAAATATTTTCACATTAAAGAACAACTGTAGAAACACATGAGTGTGAAACCGACAGTACAAAGAGTAGTAAAAGGTATTCTAGGAGGAGAAAAAAATGGCAATAATTTCATGAACAGCAACAAAAAGGAAAAACCAAGGAGAGCAAGGCGTTAAACAGAGGGAAAATGTAGGAAACCAACAGGAGAAAACATGACAAAGACAAGTCAATACATATCAGTTACAACCATTAATGTAAACAGTCTCAATTCATGTATCAAAAGAAGCAAACTGGTAGAGTGGATCAAGAAATAAAACCCAGCAATGTGATATATACAAGAAACACTTCATAACACAAAAGGAAATTCATAGAATGAATGTCAAAGGATGTCAAACAATGCCCCATGTGACAGGAGCCCTGAAAAAAGCAGAAGTAGCTACTCCATTTGCAGACAATGTGAAAATCAAACCAAGAATAACCAAAGAGATAAAGAAGGTCACTATATACTTGTTAGGCCAGAACTGCAAGAGGAAGAGACAATAATCATAAATATGTATGTATGCACCAAGTGTAGGAACACCCAGCTACATAAGACAAATATTAACAGATGTGAGAAATCAAAGAAGCAATAGCAAAATCATAACGTGCAACTTTAATATCCTATTGTCACAAAGTGGTAGATACACTGGACAAAAATTTAGCAACGAAGTAACAGAACTAAACAAAACTTGTGAACAAATGGACTAAGTAGACCTTTACAGAGTGTTTCAACCAACATCAGAATATATATTCTTCTCATCTGTACATGGGACATTTTCGAAAATAGACCAAATAGTAACCCATAGAACATGCTTAAGTAAAGGCAAAGTAACTGAAATTATCCCATGCATACTATTGGACCATAGTGCAATGAAATTGGAAGTTACTGAGAAAAGAAAACTCCATAAACACATGGAAATCAAATAACATGCTCCTGAACAACCAGCAGGTCACAGATGAAATTAAAGAAGAAGTTAAACAATATTTACAATCAAATGAAAATGAAGATACAACTTACCCAAATTTGTGTGATTCAATGAAAGCAGTCCTCACAGGAAAATTTATAGTAGTGAATTCCCACTTTAGGAAAACTGACCAAGTACAAATAAAATACCTTATGCTGTATCTTGAGCTTCTAGAAAAAGAACAGCTAGTCAAGCTCAAAGCCCACAAAAGTCAGAAAATTTTAAGGATCAGAGCAAGAAATAATGCAATGGGTACCAAGAAAACTATTCAAAGAATTAATGAAACAAGAGTTGGTCCTTTGAAAGAAAAAATAAAATTGCTATACCCATAGCCAAATGTTATGGTTGATACATTGTGTCAACCTGGGGAGTCTAGAGGTTTGGCTAAGTAACTCAGCAGTTCTAAATCTTGGGGCAAAAAGGACATGCCCTTACCCTTCTGGGATGTTGTTTGTTGTGTTAATGTGGGAAGTTTAAAAGGTTAACTATGTGACTCAGAAAGGAGCTGGGGTGCTTATTTGTATTCATCCTGAGCCTGTGGATGAGGAGGGCATGGAGATTCTATGAGTGCTGCACACCCCCTGGGTGGGGGGTAAGCTGTTTACAATGTAAGGGAAGGAAAGAGGCTGCTTGCAGCCATTCTCCCCTTTTGCTTTTGTGGTTTTCACTGTGCTCCACTGCCATGAACGCTTGCTCTCTGCCATGTACCACTCTGCCTCAGAACCAGCCAAGTAAGGACTGAAACTTCCACAAAATGTAAGCTAAATAAACCTTTCCTTCCTTCATTTTGGGTGTTGGGAATTTTGTCTCAGCAACGAGAGTAAAGTAACTAAGACACCAACTTTACCAGAAAAAAGAAAAAAACATCAAATTTATGCAATAAAAAATGAAATCACTATAGATCCTGTAGAAATTCAGATCATCAATAACTAGATAGAAAATATTTACTCTCACAGGATGGAAAACATAAAAGAAATGGACAGATTTCTAGATAAATATGAATTACCAAACCTGAATCAAGGTGTAAAAATCCTGACTAATTCCATATCAACCAATAAAATTAAAAACATAACAAAAAATATACCCATAGGAAAATTCCATGTCCTGATAGATTCACAGCTGACTTCTACCAGCAATTTAGAGAAGATTTAACATAAATAATTCTCATTTTTTAGCGAAATTGAAAGAGAAGAAATTCTCTCTAACTCATTCGTGCAGGCAAGTATAACCCTGATACCAAACCAGAGAAAGACCCAATGAGAAAATAAAACTACAGGGTAATCTCTCTAATGAACATAGTCTCAAATATTCTCAACAAAATATTAGCAAACAGAATGCACCAAATCAAGAAGACTATTCACCAGGACCAATTGGTATTCATCCCAGGAATGCAGGTTTGGTCCAATATAGGTAAATCTATAAATGTAATACACCATATCTATAAAGCCAAAGACAAAAATCACATCATATCTTCATTAGATGTAGAAAAAGCTTTTAATAAAGTCCAACACTCTTTTATGATAAAAATCCTACAGAAAATAGGAGTAGATGGTACGTACCTCACTCTGACAAAAGCTATCCGTGATAAACTAGAAGCCAACATCATACTAAATGGGCAAAAATTGAAAGCTTTCACTTTAAAAATCAGAAAGAAGACAAGGATGTGCACGGTTACTACTCCTTTTCAATATAGTTCTGGAAATATTAGCCAGAACAATTAGACAAGGGAGACAAATAGAAGGAATAAGGATAGGAAAGGAGGAAGTGAACTTATCATTTTTCGCAGATGCCATGATACTGTACCTAGAAGACCCAAAACTCCACCAAAAAGGTTGTAGATTTAATTACTAAATTCAGTCATGTAGCTGAATACAAAGTCTATACTCAAAACTCAATAGCCTTCCTGTACACAAACAACGAACACAATTAGACAGAAATTAGAAAAAACACACTTTGCACAATAGCATATAAAAATGAAATACTTAGGAATCAATTTAACAAAGGAAGTAAAATATCTATGCAGTGAAAATTACAGTACTCTGAAAAGAAAAAATGAAGAGAATTTCAGGAAATGAAAAGATATCCCTGACTCATGGATGGGAATAACCAACCTTGTGAAAATGGGTTTATTCCCAAAATTATTGTACAGATTCAATGTAATCCCAATAAAATACCAGGTTTCAAATTCATCTGGAACCAGAAGAGACCTAGAATACCAAAATCAATCCTGTGAAACAAAAGAGGAAGAATGATCATAATCTCTGACTTGAAATTATACTACAAAGTTACTGTCATAAAATCAGCATGGTACTGGGAATAAACAACATGAGGATCAATAGAACATATTACAATATGCAGACACAACTACAAACACACTCAGCCACCTTATCTTTGACAAAAGGACCAAATATATTTACTGGAAGATAGATATCCTCTTTAATAAATGATGCTACTAAAACAGGCTTTTCACATGCTGAAGACTAAAACTAGACCCATGTACACTAAACTCATTATACACTAAACTAAAGCCAAAATATATCAAAGATATAAATATTAAAGCAGAATCACTAAATCTACTGAAAGAGAAGATAGGTAGAAATATTGAACATAGGAGTAGGCAAAGAATTTATGAACAAAATACAAACTGAATCAGAAATACTTCAAAGAATGAACAACTGGAATCTCATTCTATTTAAAAAATTTTGCACATCAAAAGAAATCACCAACAGAACAAAAATAAAACCTACAATTTGGGAAAAAATTTATCCCACTGTCACTCATTGAAAGATATTCTATGTGGAATATAAAAAATGTAAAAATCAGGCTTCCCAAGTTCAAAAACCCAATTGAAAATTGAGTATCTTAGATGAGTACACACTTGTCAAGTGAAGAAATGCAAATGGCAAATTAATATATGAAAAATGTTCAACATCATTTGTCATTGAATAAATACAAATTAAAACAGCACTGGGATGTCATCTCACCTAAGAAAGAATGGCCATCATCAAGAAATCAACCAATAACAATTACTGGAGAGGCTGTGGAGAATAAGAAACCATTCTCCGCTGCTGAAGGGAGTATAGAATGATGCAACCAATGTGGAAATCAGTGTGCAGATTCCTCACAAAACTAGGATTAGAGGTTCCACTTAATCCATTTATTCCCCTTCTGGGTACTTTTCCAGAAAACCTGAAAACATCATACCAGAGTTATATATGTGCACCCATTTTTATAGCAGCACAATTTGTTATAGCTAAATCTTGGAAAAAAACAAATGCTCGACAATGGAAGAAAAGATAAAAAAGATGATATTTTTATACAATAGCATACTACTCAGGTATAAAAAAAGACAATCGAGTCTTCTGTAGGCAAATGGATGCAACTGAAGAACATAATCATAAGTGAAATACATCAGACCTGCATGTGTAAACATCACATTGTCTCACTAATGTAAGAACTTGAAAGAGTAATTAAAACCAAACAGGTACAATAGACATGGTGAAGGGGAAATAATTTGCTCACAGGAAAGGAAAAACTGGACTGAGAGAAATCAGAAAAGAAAGAAAGAAGGAAAGACAGAAAAAGAGAGAGAAAGGAAGGAAGGAAGGAAGGAAGGAAGGAAGGAAGGAAGGAAGGAAGGAAGGAAGGAAGGAAAGAAAGAGAGAGAGACAGAGAAAGAAAGAAAGAAAGAAAGAAAGAAAGAAAGAAAGAAAGAAAGAAAGAAAGAAAGAAAGAAAGAAAGAAAGAAAGAAAGAAAGAAAGAAAAAGAGAAATGTGTATGTATATACAGAGGTAGTTGGGATAATTGTACTGCTCATGTCTAATGGTTTATTGAGAGGAACTATTAATGCTTAAGATTTTTCTTGACGGTTTTTATGTACTTATATCTAGTAATCTGAACAACTAATTTGAAGACAACAATGTATAAGTACCATTGTTGAATTCCTGCCATCATGATTAGCTAAGCTGTATCTGATTTCTATTTTTTGTTAAATTTTATTCCCTTAATTTTTTGACCAATCTTCCATTCTTACTTCTGTTAATCTGAAGTTATTGAAGTTAACATTGAAGTTAACAATATGTAATATAATAAACATTGTTAATTCCTAATATTTTGTTTTGAAATCCTGTATTGTTTTTATTGTTTTTGTTTTTTCTGTTTATTGTTATTTTGTTATTGTTTTTATTCTTTTTAAATTAAAAAACATAAATATTGTAGTTGAAGTGAATTATCACAAAGTCACTGTGATCCTTAACTCGAGTTAATTCAAATTTTCTTAACCAATTACTTTGAATTTGAACATCTCCAGCCAATTCCAAGATCCATAGGGGTAATCTGAAGATTTTTATTTTTTTTACTTATTTTTTTGTTTTAAAAATAAAAGAACAAAAACATTAACAGACACACAGACATTTACAAAATAGCACAAAAACAATACAAAGAATACATATTTTTAGACAAGGTGATAGGAAATTAAAAATGGTGGTTTTATTAAAAGTTGATATATTTAAATTGGTTACTCAGATAAGCAAATACAGACATGTGATATTGATCAAACGATTAAACATTAACTTCCTTTCAATAATGTTATAGCAATCAGTGGTACAACTATCTTAGCTATCTTGTGTATACCTATATATGTATTTTACCCTTTCTTTTTTGATCTTTCCCTCATCCCAGTTCTTTGATCAATTTCCTTTCCTTTCATAATATGTATTGTACATTTTAGATTTTATTCACTCTGTCAGTTTCTTACACTAGTGAGATAATATGTTGCTTACACATGCTGGTCTGATTTATTTCACTTATGAATATGGTCTCCATTTATGACCATGTATCTATAAAAGCTCCAAGTTTATCTTTCTTTATAGCTGAGTAATATTCATTATGTAAAATACCACAACTTTTTTATTCTTTCCTCAGTTGATGGGCATTTGGGGACTTTTACAATTTAGCTATGACAAATTGATCTGCTATAAACATTGGTGCACATATATCGCTGTGATGTGCTCTTTTCCAGTCTAATTTGAAAAAAACCCAGAAGAGAAATAGTTGAGTTGAATGGAACCTATACTCCTAGTTCACTGAGGAATCTCCACAGTGGTTTCACCAGTCTACACTTCCACCAACAGTGTTGGAAAAGGGCACCTTTTTCCCCCAGCCACTCCAGCATTTGTTATTCATTGATTTATTGATGACAGTCATTCTTTCTGGGGTGAGAAGGAATCTCAGTGTTGTTTGAATTCACATTTCTTGAATGACTGAAGATGTTGAACAATTTCTCATATATGTATTTGCCATTTTTATTTCCTTATCTGAGAATTATGTGTTCATCTCAGATGCCAATTTTGGATTGGGTCTTTGAATTGGGCGGGCTGATTTTTCAAATTCTATACATGTTGTAAGTAGAAGTCCTTTGTCTGCAGGACAATGAAAAATTTTTCCCAATTTGTGAGTTTTCCTTTTACTCTGCTGGTGATCTCTGTAGATGTGCAAAAAATTTTCAATAATTGAGATCACAGTTGTTGATTCTTTGATGTATTTCCCATGCCATTTGTTTTTTGTTCATGAAGTCTCTGCCTACCCCTATTTCAAGATTTTTACCTGATTTCTCTTCCAGTAGATTTTATGTTTCTGTTTTAATATTTAGATCTGTGATCCATTTTTACTTGAGTTTGGTGCATGGTGATAGGCATGGGTCTATTTTCAGTTTTCAGCAGGTGGTGAGCCAGGTTTTCCAGCACCAATTATTAGAAATAATAATTTCTAATAGTTCCTATGAAATTGTTTGACCCCTTTCTCAAAGATGAGGTGCCTGAGTGTGTTTATGGTTGTAGCTGTTTCTTCCAGTCTCTTCCTTTGGTCTGAAGATCTGCTTTTTAGCCAGTACCATGTTGAATTTATCGCAGTTGCTTTGTAGTAAAATTTCAAGTCACAGATTATGTTGCCACCTATCTCATCTTTGTTGCCCTGGATTGCTTTTGCTATTTTGGGTCTCTTTAAGGTTCCAGATGAATTTCAGAAATTTTTTCTGTAGATCTGTGAGGTATGTT
>PVLD010028616.1:0-19183 GCA_004027595.1 Dinomys branickii
TAAAACTCTCAGTGCTGGTCCTTACATTTTCTACTTTAAGATATCTTTTTTAACCGAAATTTGAATGCACTGGCAAAATTTTCACTTTGATACTTTTAATGTCAATAATAATATTTTAAAACTCTCAGTGCTGGTCCTTACATTTTCTACTTTAAGATATCTTTTTTAACCGAAATTTGAATGCACTGGCAAAATTTTCTCTTTGATACTTTTAATGTCAATAATAATATTTTAAAACTCTCAGTGCTGGTCCTTACATTTTCTACTTTAAGATATCTTTTTTAACCGAAATTTGAATGCACTGGCAAAATTTTCACTTTGATACTTTTAATGTCAATAATAATATTTTAAAACTCTCAGTGCTGGTCCTTACATTTTCTACTTTAAGATACCTTTTTTAACCAAAATTTGAATGCATTGGCAAAATTTTCACTTTGCTACTTTTAATGTCAATAATAATGTTTTAAAACTCTCAGTGCTGGTCCTTACATTTTCTACTTTAAGATATCTTTTTTAACCGAAATTTGAATGCACTGGAAAAATTTTCACTTTGCTACTTTTAATGTCAATAATAATGTTTTAAAACTCTCAGTGCTGGTCCTTACATTTTCTACTTTAAGATATCTTTTTTAACCAAAATTTGAATGCATTGGCAAAATTTTCACTTTGCTACTTTTAATGTCAATAATAATGTTTTAAAACTCTCAGTGCTGGTCCTTACATTTTCTACTTTAAGACATACTTTAATAACCAAATGCCTATAAGAAGAAATACAAGCTCTATATTAAAATATTTTGCAACATGCCAAATAAAATAAATACTATAACATAATGATTTTTTAAATAACTAAAGAAATTTGACCCTGTCTCAGTGAAGTTTTCTTTTCTGAAAGAGAGAAAAATTTTTTCTTCATTTTTTTGGTCAGCTTCCTATGTCTTTTTTATAGTAATATCCCATTTTGCTGAAAACTTTCTATTTGCAACCTGCCCTAAATAAAAGACGTAATTTAAGCATCTCAGTGACACCGTTATGGGTGCTTGCTTATCAATTATGCACTATCTCTTTCACTGCCCACATGTTGCCAAAAACTCAAAAATATTAAACTCTCTGGTCGTGATTGCTTTCACTATTGACTACAATTTTTAAAAGCATTTTTAATTCTCAAGATCTGTCAGGCATTCAGACAAGAATGTGCTTGCAGCTTACAGGTAGAAAATAAATCAGTTACCCCCAAGGATATCAAGTAAATATAAATGTTAAAAATAGACAAGAAGACCACTGTACCCCTACCAATTTTTTCAGGTTACTTAAAAACATTGTGTCCTAGTTTAGATTTGGCCAGAGAAGAGCTAGTCTGCTTAGCTGTGTTAACTTCCTAAATCTTTTTCTTAAAATCTGCATTGTAGCCATAGCTATAGAAATGAGAAATGAATGAATGTATAGAAGCATAATCATATATACATCAGATCTGATATGTTTATTTTACTGATGGATCTAACTAACCCATGATGCTATGGATAAAGCTATCCCAAACATCTCTCTTAAAAGCTAAGAAATATCAAAATGCCCCATTTCAGACCCTAACTATGGACAATTACTACTAGCAAATTATAGATTAACTAAAAAAATAATTTGAAAGGGTCAGTTTCATTTAAATAATTTTCAAACAACCCTTGTTACTTATATGACATATATACCATCATTCGACTTCTGAGTCAAAGATTATTGGCTTGATAATATTGGGGTTTAAGAATCTTACTCATCCTCACTGATAATTCATATCATTAACTTCTCTTTTTTTGTACCAGGGATTGAATATTTTTTGTATCAGGATCTTGCGCTTGCCAGGCAGGCACTTGTGCCACTGAGCTATATCCCTGGCCTTCCTATCATTCATCTTGTAGCCATGTTTCACCCATTTTCTGGGTCTATGTCCGTAATTGATATTTGGTCCAATATAATTCCACCCCTACCAGTTTTTTTTCCCACATAGGTGGATATGGAAGTTTCCTTACCCAAGGTAGTTATATCTGAAACTGCACCTTTTTCCTGTCTGTCTGCAGAATGTGGCAAGTACTGGTTAATTATCAATTCTGACAAAACCTATCTGTAATAGCTAGACCCCCTTTGCTTTGTGCATACTAGGCAGGCTTCTTGAAAAAATATAATCCTTTTTTAATATTACAATTTCCCAAAGGATTAGCATTGCATGATTTGAATGGGGTCCCGAAAGGACCTGCTATTCAAATTGTTGCTACCTGTGGTATTCTTATGCGTGACAGGAGTAAAATGGATTTACTATCTCAGAAGGTACTTTTGGAAAGCTACTATCGGATTTTTGTTAACCCTTTGCACTTGTTGAATTTTCTCCTCTTCTAAACATTAAATGCATTGAGTAACTCTAACCAATACAAATTTTGGCGGTTATAGTTAGAATTGTTGAGTGATAGATTGCTCAGACCTTTGTCGGTCCCCCTAAAGGAGCTGACAGAGCCCTCCTGATGGAGGCCCCTCCTCACATATCCTAGGGATGTACTTCTTGGCTATGGACTTAGTGAGCTTTTGCACTAATTTCATTTGGTGAATCACTTGTGGCTGCTACTTCTTTACTGTATTGAATGATCATTGTCAAATAGGGAAAACCATGGGATTGGACTTGCAGCCATAGGAAAAATTAATGGTAGATCCAGAAGTGAATTTATGAATCAATATCTTTCTCCCTTCTCGTGGATGGTTAAGTGGGAAAGATGCAGTGTTGGAATTCAGTTTTTTCGAGGTTAATTGCTTACATTTAGTTTGATCTCCAAATAACATGCATGTTTTTGTTGTATTTGTTTATTGTGATACTAAAGTAAAATCATGACTTTTACTGTGGAAATGGAGCCATTGGGTCCATTCACAGAGTTGATTGAGACTGTCTGGGGAAGCTCCTGCTCAGGTACTTCATGGTCCTCATCCTCAGACACCAGATGGACCAACATCTGCTTCCATGTCAAGGCACCTGACTTTGATTCTGGGTCTGGCAAGGACTCTTGGTATAAACTTTTATACTAATTTCTTTATCTGGAAAATGAGGCTAATGTTCTCTCTGCTCCAGAGAATGTATTATGGTATTAAATGAGGGGACATTTGGATAAACTTCTTGGGAAGGTAAAATTATCAAACTGGCGGGATAGGAAAATGTTCTGGCTCTTCAGCCTGTCAGTTGTATGATTTGGGACAAATTACTTCCTTTCTCTGGATCTTGGTCTTCTAGTCGACAAAATGCGGACATTGGACTAGATGATCTCTAAATCCCATTGTAGCTTTAACAATCTGTGTTTTGGGATGATGAGTTTTAGGGCAGGTGTCTGTCACTGGCAGGACAGAGAAGTGCCAAACCACCCTGGAAGATGGTAGGGAGCCCTTTCATATTTCGGCACCCGGGTTAATGCCATATATTTCCATTGGCTACTTTTTTGTTTGTTTATTTGTTTGTTTTTTGAGATAGGGTCTTACTGTGTAAGCCAGGCTGGACTTGAACTCACTATGTAGCCTACACTGGCCTCAAACTTGTGGCGATCCTCCTGTCTCAGCCTCCCAAGTGCTGGAATTACAGGTGTACACCATCACATCTGGCTTTGTTTACTTCTTACATTCTTACACCTCTGACCTTTTAGGGGTATTGTCCTGGAAGGTACTCCAGAACATAACAAGCCCCATAACCTCCAGGCATCTTTGAGAGCCACTTTAATCATCCCCTAACACTAAAGTCACTTGCTTTATACTGTGGGAGAAGGTTGGGTATTTGGCTATTTCAACTTCTGTTTTTCTATGAAGCAAAACCAAAATGGGCAGCAAATGGTTCAGGGGAGAGACAAATTGCACGAAAGAATGAAAAGGATGAAGGTTCAAGATGGCTGGGTTTTTACTGCCTCAATTAATATGTAATCTTTATTGCAGCCTTGGCCTTAAAAATGGAGCCCCAATACTCTAATTAGATTTCTTTTCTTTTAAAAAATATACTTTTGAAAGACAAAATTTTGTCTTTCAGAATTATAGCTTTGGAACTCTTGCTTTCTTGGACACAGGACTCAGACCCACAAAGGAAATCAGTGGTGAATAGTTTAACCGGGAAAGATGTCTCTAAGGGAGTTTGAACAACTGGGCACAAAATAAGGGATCGGAGGTTCTCCTCATAAATATTAAACAAGAGAGTTCAAAGTTGGTAAAAAGATCTTCCAAACATTTCTCACCAAACTCCATAAAGATATCTTTTCAGTTGTTCAGAGTTTGGTCGGGTCTAATAGGTTCCTTTTGACCCACCAGGAAAAGGAGAATGTTGACAGCGAATGCTGGGAGATGGTAAGGTCCCATATCAGGAGGCTGAGTGAACCAGGAAAAAAATGACAGGACTTTCCTCTGGCTTTTATTCTCTTATTTTTCCCTTCATTTATTTTATTGTAACAATTAATCTCTATTAACCCCTTAGCTGCTCTGGCCTAGAGATTGTCTGCAGCTGTATGTTACAATGAGCTATAGATTTGCATAAGAAGTAACCAGCCTATGGGTCTTATATTTAGACCTAACTCTAAGGAATTGGCCATTTTTTCTGAGTGACGGTTTGGATTATCGCCTGGACAGAGATGTTTCCCACTGCTGGTATTCTACTCCATTGCTTTTCGCAGGATCATGCTGAGTTGAGAGGACTGCTTGTGTGTGTGTGTGTGTGTGTGTGTGTGTGTGTGTGTGTGTGTGTTTGCACCAGGGTAAGGGAAGTGGTTAGGGGGAGTGGACAAATTGCCAGAGTCCTTTTCATCTGAAAAGTTGTCAGAAAGCAAGTTTGTCATCTCTTAGTTTGTTAGTTACTCTTAGTTTGGTAGTTATTCTCTGTCGTGAGCCTCATTACTATTTGGTGGTTTCTTCTTTTGAGGTCTTTTTCATCTGTTTACTGAGATAAAGAATTCAGCAATCCATGCAGCTCTAGGAAGTCAGTTTACTTCTCTTGTCTTCATCCATAGAGTAAATAAATTGAGTTTGAGATCTCTGAGGACCCTTCCAACTTTAAGATCAATATTTCTAGTGCCAGGCATGTAGAAGTAATCAATAAGTATTTATTAACTGAATAAGTGATGCTCCTGATATTCTATTTCATGAACAGTAGAATGCCTATAAAGAGGACATAATTCAGAACTGTTTATACTATAAACTTTATTTTTGGAATGGGGAATCGAACTCAGGACCTTGCTCTTGCCAGGCAGGTGCTGTGCTGCTGAGCTATATCCCTGGCCCCTATAAACTTTATTTTTAAAGGCACTTAAAATCCATTCCCTGAGAGGCACTTAGTTTTCTATAGTGTGTGTGTATGGTTGGGGGTGTTGTTTCTCATGGTATTCCATTGAGGTACCGGAAGGCACACTGTGGAGCCTGTCTGTCCATCTGCTCGTATGCTGGGTGGCTCTAAAATGGATGTCACTGGTCCACTTCCTGGTTTTTATCTTCTTTTTTCCTTGTTTATTTGCCATATTTCTTGGCTTAACGTCGTTATTCAAGACAGTGGTAAAGAGAAATGGCCAACAACTAACTTGCTCATTTCTTGATTTTTCTGGAAAGTTCTTGATGACTAAAGAAGGCTATTGAAGACTTTGGATTCTGCATTCTTTAGCTCAATCTTGGGGGCTGTTTACTTTGAGTTGACAGATAATCATCTAAATGTAAACATCTAAATTATCATACATAGAAATGTAAACATTTTGCCATTCGGCAAAACAACCCCATTTTAAACCATGTGACTATATTAAGGTTTTAGGGTCCCCTTTTCCTACTGTCTTTGCTTTCCACAGTATACTGGTTATTAAGGGAGAATCTCTATGTGAGATTCCATCCCACCTCATTCTCACCAATATTTGATTTAAAGTGGTGTCTTCAATAGGCGTAAGAGCAAGGTTGGATGGTGCATAGTGGTCCAGCAGAAAATTGGTTCAGAGCAGCTCCGTAAAGGCACTGATTCCTCATCAGAATTGGCTGGATTTAGCCACTTGAAAGGTGACTTTGATTTAAAAACATATGTGTACTGCGACTGGTGACAGAACAGAGACAGATAATATCAGGTAAATTAGATTCCAAGTGGAAAAATCAGAATATATCCTGGATACAAGAGAGTTAGTTTTTAATTTTTTAGGTGTGATGACCCCATTGTGGTTATGTAGGAAAATGTTCTCATTGTTTAGAGTCATAGTTATAAAAACATAAACTAGACTAGGCTTAGTTCATTTTAATCATTTTTTTGAATTAATAGATCAATGTGTTTTTAAAAATACTTTTTTGAATAGTTATTACTATAGAGTAATGTTTAATCTAATGAATTGTATGCTTTTTGACATATATATTTTGCATTTGTTTATTGCAAATTATGTGTTTGTTTACTGCCATGAAGACATAGAAAGAAAATATACCTTCAATATTGAAAGGGTTATTTCTACATAATATTCTGAGGTGCAGAGCCCACCTTAGGTGGTATTGACTTAGGTCCTTTGACCCCTTGCTGTATACAGATGCCTGTCCCAACCTGCTACATTGGGGTAGGGTATAGCTCAGTGACACAGGGCAAGTTACACCACAGAAGGACCTATTTTGATGCCCAACTGAAAGAAAAAAGAAGTACCTATAATCCTTACAAGTCTACCTTTGTTTGTACTACAAAGGAGTTATATCTTTCCGAATACCTATTTTCTAGTTAATAAATATAAAATGGGTTTATTTTGAATTAGCAGGCCTCTGGTGAGAAATTGGTCTCATCAAATCAAAACCACAATTGGAAAAGACTTTAAACCCATGTTGAACATGGAGGTGATTTTAATAGGTCTGATGTCTGAGGCCTTTGGTAAACTTACCCTAACCAAACTGGTGAGCTACTGGTAGCAAAGCTGGGGTGGGTGTTAATAAAGACAGCAAGCCAGTCCAGAGTCCTAGTATCCTTGAAATTTACCTTTTGGCAAGAACCAGAGAATAGTTCAATAGATAAAGTCCTAGACTAGAAAATACAACACGGGGAACCAGGTGCAGCTACTGGGAAGGCTGAGGCAGAAAGGCCACATATTTGAGTCCAGCCGGGGCAACTTAGTGAGACCCCCGTCTCAAAATAAAAGGAGCTCAGGGTGTAGCTTAGCCACAGAGCACAAGCCCTGGATTCAATCCCCTGTAGTGCAAAATAAGAGAAAGAAGAAAACACAAGACACAGGATATTTTAAAGTCTTAAAACATAATTGTGTCTCTAAAGTTATCACTACATGAATAACTGGTATTTTTTTTTTAAAGAAGGGTACATTACTTTTAGTTCTCATTCCTAGTTTATTTTTTCACCAACTACCAATCTCAATTTTTTGATGTGCAAATTGAGAGGTCCCTATGAAGGAATAATTGTGGACTCTTCTTTTTAACCTTTTCCATTTGGCACGGTCCTGAATGACTTACATTGCATTTATTTTACCTTCACAGTAACTGTGTGGGTAGTCTCACGCTGCCTAACTCGTCAGTTAGGAGACTAGATGTTCTGAAGTAATCATATGCTTTATGATCAGAGAATTCTGCAGGTGAGAGCCGTGAGAATCATTTAATGTGGGGCTGAATGCATATGGTGACTATGGACCCCAACTCTGTGCTCAGAGCGTGATGTTTGAGACTGGATCCTTCAGTTGATAAGAACGCCCCTCGGGTAAATGGCTTACCTTCTGTTTGCCTCAGTCTCCTCGCCTGCCCAGTGAAGATGATAATACCATTTGCATTATAAGGTTGTTAGGTTGAACCTGCAGTGCTTAACCCTGGTCTATCGTCTAGGACAATGTCAGTAAGGGTGTTAGCTAATAAGGAAAGATGAGGCCGAGGAGACAGTAGTGCTGAAGCAAGCCATCATTATTGTTTTTCTTAGGAGAAATTGTTTACGGAAGAATTAAAAACTCCTCAGCTGGATCCGAAAAAGGGGCTGGGAGAGTGGTGGTCTTCAGGGAAGAATGAAATTATCCTCAGTGAAACTGGGCGATTGGTGGGGAAAAAAGAAACGAATTAGATTGAAGAAGTAGAGACAAAGATGGGAACCTTAATCCAGAAAAATGGATGTTAAATTCTAATTCAGCAAAATGTTCACAGAGACAGCGTCCGTGAACTGCGTGGTGTATGTACTTCTTAGGGTGTGCTTTCGGGCTATGAAATTTAAATAACGTGTAAGAGGAAAAGTAACATGTCCGTATCAGCATGGGTGGGGCGGGTGTGCATTTAGGTGCCTTGAGTTAAGAGAGCCAATGAGGAATAATCAGAAAAGCTGGCCCGTGGCCTTATCTGTGCGCTCGAGGGCTGTCTGGTGAAGCTACGGTAGATCTGGCTTCTGTGGCATTAGTCAGAATGCAGATTTTCAGTGAAGCTTCTGCTAAATAAATCATCAGTGTTTGGGAGGGGGAAGAAAGACCGAGACAGACAGCAGTAACACATGTAGAAATGAGGTCCAAATGTGGGTGTTTCTGTGGAAATATTCCAGTTGCTGTGGCTCATCATGGACACATATAGAATGCTGGAGCTAAATGGGACCTTGGAGATTGTCCGGTACAACCCCCTCGTTTTATATTTTACATTTCTAGGAGGAGAAAGCTCAGTAAAATTGGCCAGGATTGCAGTACAGTGGAATCAGGAAAGCTTGTGGGGTGTTTACAGAGGCTGTTAAGTAAAGACGAGCGTAAAGCAGAGATTCCTGTGACTGTACAGTGGAGACCAAGAGGAGTAAAGGAAAGGTAGTGAATTTGCCCACATTAATTTTTGAAAAGGGATGGAAAGAAGGAGAGAAGAAGGAAAGAGAAAAAAATCTAATTTGATGCTACACAGTCTTAGATTGGATTTGTAGTTTATATTTAAAAGTTGTGATGAGGAAAATTCTCATTGCGCGTAGGAATGTGGATTTTGGAAATGGAAAGAGTTTGGGAGAGAACTTGTGGTATTGATGGTTCAAGCAAATGAAGAATCCTTTTGCAGCTGATATTGAACCTGATAAGCAGTTTATGTTAATCTGTTACTATTTATGATGCATAAATCTTGGCTTTTTAAATAATCACTTGTAACCTAGTTTATGCCTACTATTTCCTTTTAACCGAGTGTCTCGATAAGAACTAATGAGTCAGATTAATTTGGCATGGGGTTCTGAACAGGGGAATGGGCAGGAATCTTCTTTCAGAACACTTAAAAATGCTTCCCTGAGTTTCCTTTACAATTCCCCAGGCCAGCTTTGGGTTAGAGGGAGTCTTTCTGAAGAGTTTAAAGACTCCCCACTGTCTTCCTGAAGAGTTTAAAGACTCCCCACTGTGCCTGCTCCCCAATTACAATAGCAGTGGGGTCCTGAAGGAGGACTAGAGTGGCGTCTACACCCCTGGTTTGTCTGCTTAATGGGGAAAGAGAGGCTAAGAGCACAGAGGCTGAGCAGATATAAGATCTTTACGGCCCTGTACCCTCTTGTGTATTGTTCTGCGTAAAAGCACTCTCCTGTCATGTGTGTAAGTATTTTAGAAAGAGGCTTTTACTTGGGCATTTTAAATATAACAACATTGCACTAATGTCTTCCCATATTATTGTGTGGGCTGTTGTAAGGTCTGGGCATATGAGAAACTTTCCATATTATATCCCTCAACTTCACCTAACGACGTGGACCATCTCCATCGCTGGATCAAAGGTTTTGGGAAAGTGGGTAGTGCTGAAAAATAGATGCCACCTTCATTTAAATCTCTCTGTTTCCTTTTGGCCTTTTAGCTTTTTGCCTCCCTTGGCTGCTTTTACTGCAGCTTCTGTTTTGTTGAGTGATGGAACTGAATTAAAGGAAACTGAGGCACGGCGTGGTTGTGGTTGTGTGCTCAGCCTCAGTCCCTCAGAAGCACATGATAAAGGAATAGGAGAGGCAGAACTCAAGCTTCTGGTCTCGGTAGAGACTTAGTGGATACACTGGTTGTGCCCCAGAAATTGATTGAGTCTGTGAGGGGCCAACTCTTTAATAAAAGGAAGCTTCTGCTTTGCACTTGCAAAATTATTTGTGTCTTAAAGGTCAGAGCCTTTGGAAAAAAATGGGGCTTAGATAATCAAAGGTCACTGAGAGTGACGTAAAGGAAAGGAATTTTTTTGTGTCTGTGCATATGGATTTTACAGATCCTATGTTGCTCTAAAGTATCAAGAATTGATGACCTGAGTAAGAAATCGTCCCTGATATGAGAGGTTATGTCAGTGGTTCGGGTTCTTTCTTGTGGTTCTGTTCATCCATCCACACAAGGACCCCAAATACAATAATACCTGGTGAACAAGAAATTCAGTAGGGTCTGGTGAATGCAAGTCCACAGGTCCTTTAGTAAGGAGGGAATAATGCATGAGTTTGGCATGAGGAGAGATACTCCTAGACGAACTGTTATTATATATCAAAACACAGAAACAAAACCAGAAAATGCCCTCAAGTGTCAGGGGGAAGAACGTTAGACAAATCTTGCTGGTCTGTTAGGGGAAAAAATTAAGTGGGGTATGGTGGGATCAGACAGAAGGAAGAATTAGAAAAGAGCTGTAAGAACAGGAACTTGGGGAGAAAAAAAGCATAATACTGACCCCCCCCCCCACGGGGTTGGCATAGTATATCCTTACAGGAAACAGAGAGAGCATGTAGGGGATCTACAGGTTTCCCAGAGGTAATTTTTCCTTGGAGAGAAGCAGATGAGTTAATAAATGCAAACCTGCATTAAAATAGAAAATTATGGAAAGAAAGAGGGAGAAGGAGAAGCACTATAATCATTTTTTAAAAATTCAACTCTGGCTTAGAGTATTTAGCATTTCCAACTTAAAGTATATAATGTTTCTAGCATCTCTTTTTGGGGAAATTGATTTGAAATTAGACAGGTCTTTTAAAAGTTTGAAATTTTAGAATTGGATTTTTAAATTTTACATGTTTATTTGAAGTTTAAGACATAGAAAGGATATATTAAACATATATATATAATCTATGTATTAAACAAGCATTACTACCTATTAGAAAACATCTAATTGTTAATAACTTCAATATAGAGAAAGCACTAAAATTACTCAGTGATAAATAAGACCCTCAAAATACGTTGACAGCAGAATGAAATGCAAGACAACTAAGGATTTAAGAAATTACTACCCTGTGAGAGTCCTGTGATAAAATTTAAATCAGGATTTTTAAATTGGCAGCATTAACTTAATTTAATTAAGTTAATTATATTGAAACCTTGCTTTCTAAAATTAAGATTCAAAAATTCAAATATTATCATTCCATTATGATGTTTTATAGAATAGAAAGTATCATAATCATTTACTGTGGTATTTCTTTCTTTCTTTTTTATACTAAAGGAAAATGTTATTTCATCCTCTGAAGAAACTTCAACATTCTTTTATTTCCCCTGTGGAGATTTTCTTAAAAATTGAATTTTCTTCTTTAGGTAAGATAATGTTTTTTATTATTTATCCATCAGTTTAAAAGAAAATACTTCAATAAGAGGAAAGAAATAAATACTTAAGGTTTGTTAATCTTAACTGATATGAACTTTATGAAGATGAGAAAAGCAGAATTTTTAAGTTAAATAATACAAATTAGATAGAAAATTTTTTAAAGATCAATCTTTTTGGTAAAAAAATGAGGCAGATCTTTTAATATTTTTTATAGACTAATACAGGCTTTTCATGATCCATATTTTCTGAGTATTTAAGACATACACAATTGAAATGAAATTTATACTTCTGATGCAAAGTTTAATTTAAAAATACTTAGCAAACTCAGAAAAAAGGATTTTTTTGACATTTAAAATATTCAAAAACAAATATAAATCAATATGATAATAAAAGAGACAATTTTGATAAATTTCAAAGACTGATAATTTCTTTAGCAGCAGGCTAGTGAATTAAAGTTGATTAAGAGTTGAGCTAGAACAGAGAAATTTAAACTATGGGTTATACTCACATTCTGAGAAATTATTGTTTTATAGGGTCAGAATGTAAATAAAAATAATTTGTTTATTTAGGCAAGAACTTGTATTTTGTGTGTGACCTCTTTTCAGTTTTTGGTAATTACGCTATACTGGTAATGTAAGAAAAGACAGACTAATTTTTTGAACATAGCATAATGTTAGCAACTTATTCTATCTTTGGCAATAATTCTTTTAGTGCAGTTTACTTGTATGAATAGCATAAATTACATACATGAACATCAGATGTTTTAAAGGAGATAAACTAGAAATGCAATTTAAATGTCTAGACAAACTTTTTAAGCTGCTTTAAAGTAGTATATCAAATTAAAAGAATAAAAGAAGTATTTGCAGAATTTATACATAGAATTTGTTGTAAATATAAAAATGTGGACCTTGTAACACTGTCACCAGCACCACATTTAGAAAAGGAAATAGATTGCCATGCTTCTCTTCTATTGACGTGTAAATATTTTCAAAATACACAAGATTTCTCCTAATTTTAAATATATTAATATAGTTACATATGGATGTTAAAAAATCTTAGTAAACAATTTAAGTTCTTAAAAAAACACACATTAAAATTCATGTGGTAAAATGAATTGAAAAGCTTTAGGAGAAAATGCTAAATTTTTTGGTATCAATTTGAAGAATATATTTCTAGAATAAATTTATTTTCTTCTTATGAAAGCATTTATATTAAAATTAAGTATATCAGATAAAATTTACTTCAATTATTTAATTAGGATATACCAAACTTCAAAGGTAGTATTCCTTCTTAGAAGTCTAAGAATTATGTTAATCTGAAAAACTCATGAAGCTATTTCTAACATATTTTTATATAAAATTCTTTAATATATCAACTTTAAATCTTTTATTTTGATGATAAAAATAAAAGAAAAACATTTTAACCTCTTAATGGGAAATATCTGAGAAAAGAATTGTAAGCCTGTAACAAATACAGTATATGAGTTCAATTTCATTTCTGAGTTGTTTTTACCCTTTTTTATGAATCATATATTTTAAACCAGGACAATAATATATGAAACATGCATACATTTCTATATTTTAACAGCTATTAAAAAATAAGAAAGAAAAATGCAACTTTTCCTTGCTAGATACTAACTAAAGTGCTAAGTGAAAATTAGAAAAATATAGCAACTAAAATAGTATAGAGAACTAAAATTCCATATTTATATGTATATATAATTGCTATATCTTGGTATTAAGCATTTTTCTTAATTGTTTATGAAACTGCCTATGATACACGAGAAAAAATGATGGGGAAAATTTTCTCATTGTAGCTTACAAGATAAAAAAATTAGTAATAAGCTGGCTGTAATATTAAGGGACACACTTGAAATAGAATTTTGTAGAATTTTATTAGAGACATTATCTCTAATAATTCTTTGTGTTTTTGTGTTTCTGTTGGATTTCTGAGTTTTGTGATTTGGAGTTCATGATATATTTTGATTGCCATTTCAAATGGCAAAATGTTTCTGTGGAAAAAATCAGATATTGTGAGCATTTTATTTTATATCTGGGTGTGGTTAAAATAGCAGATACTTAGGGAAAATTGTAGTTGTTTTAGTGTATGCATCAAATACCAAACAATTGTTTTGTCTGTCAGTCAGATACATGTCAGGGTATGTTACAATTTGTGTATACATTTTGTGTATACATAACTTATATTGATGATACCCGATATCTAAAATTGTTTGTTGATCTTTAGTAAAATTATGGGCAAAATATTCAAAAGAAATACGTTTTAAATGCTTTATTTTTTTAATTAAAATGAGAAAGACTTTGAAAAAGTTTATGTATGAATGAAATGTGTGACTGTGCAGTTTCTTGAAAAGATAAACTCTCAATTTATTTTTCAAATGTTATTAAAATGTGTCCGTATTTGTTATTTGTTGAAATTTTAAAATCAGGGAGGAATAAAGCAGCAATATATGCTATTTTCGATTAGCTCTATCGAGATAGTGAAAGGGAAAGCAAAATCTGTTATTGGCCAAACAAGGTTTTCTCCTAAAAAAAATTGAGTTGGAAACTGAAAATATATATTGCCCATAATTAAGTGTTGTATTAGAACTTATTTGGAATTGCGTGAGTTTTTCAATTCAATATAGTTAAAAGAAATTATAAAATGGAGAGATGTCAAATATTTTGGGGCAGTTACAGGATAGTCTTTCTTGCTGATTCTAAGAATTTAGAAAACATTTAAATTAGTGGTGTTGAGTACAAGGCTTTCGGGGCAATAATAAGTTAGAAAAATGTGGAGAATTTATAAAGGGGAAGGGGAAGAGCAAAGAGAACCTAAAGGTGCCCCTTAAATGGTAAACATCCGATACTGTGAAGAGTTCTCTGGAGATTAGCAAATAGTACTCTGTCAGGGATAATTCTTTGCGCATCTGAGGTTGTTTGTCTGATAAGGCAAGGAGGCGAGATAGCATAACTATAACTGTTTGACAAAACGTCCTAAGTTAGTTTCAGATAGTGCGGGTGAAAGTAAGTGCAACAGTTTGGCTGTACGAGTAAGAAAGGTGAAGAACTCGCCAGCCCGGTTGCCACGACAGGGTTAACTGTGGAGCAGCCCGATGCACGCTGGGAGTTGTAGGTCGCAGGAATTGTGGGAGTTGTCGTGAAAAGTCCGCTTTCTGGCCGTGATGGCCGCCGTGGAGGCATGGAGTTACGGATTTCTGCTTTTTGGAGGGCCTTGGGGGGTTGTGTGTCGCGCCAGAGGGCCACCAAAGCCCCCGGGCTGTCAAGGGCCTGTTAGTTGTGGTCCAGGGAGATGGGCGAGCGGCTTGAGGGGTTAATGTTGAAACCAGCAGTCGGTACTTGGAGCAGAGGCCCTGTGGCGGCTGTGGGCTAGGTGAGGGGGTCTTAGCAGGCGGGACCCTGGCCGTGTGGCCGGCCGCCTTTGAAATGTCGGGATGGCCAGCACCTGGGCGCTTTTCGGTGCGCTACGCGTGGCTGTGGCTTGTATCCTGAACACACCTTTGTGCTTAGAGCGTTTGGCTCTGTCAGTGTAGTCGTTGGGGCTCGCGACCGTGTTTGGGGTTAAGTTGGGCACCATTTTTGGGTCTGGTGGGACTTAGCGCAAGAGCTGCGACTCTAGAAGTATACAGCCGTGTCCTGGGTGTTATCTGTGTGCTCTGGAGTGTTTGCATGAGTTCTAAGTGTGTCTGAAGGTGTGGTTGGCTTTGTCTTGCATATGGTGAACTTTGCCCTTGTTTGCTAATTCTGAGAAGCAGTGTCAGGCAGTTCCCGTTCGTGAAATACTTTTCTTTTTAATTTGAGTGTGTTCTTACACTTTTGGGAGCTTCTGGAGGAGTGTTTGGCAGTGATGTGTAGAAAGATACATATGCAAAAAACTGTGAAAAATGTTAGGATCACAGGTATCTTTAGTTTTAGGGAGCAGACCCCCTTTGCTTCCCTGATGGTGTGAAGCTGGTATTTTTTTAATTGTATTTTTATGGAAATCACCTTTGCTGTGTAACTTTGTTACCTTACTCTTGGTTTACAGGGTTCTTCTGTGTGTTGGGACTCAGAGCTTTGGTGTTGGGTAACCTGTGAACACTTGAGGTAAAATGGAGCACAGAGTTGGCATGTAACTTGCATGTGTCACATTTTCAGGGTGCCACAGATTGCCAGGCACGTCGTCACTGTCTTCCTGGTCCACGTACACTTGGCTTTACTGTTTCTGTGACTATGTACTGTTCCATAAATTGTGCGTATTTTTGCGGTCTGGGTGTTGTCTGTGTAACTTGAGGCATAACTGGCAATAAAAAGTCGTTTCTGACATCAGTAAAAGTTTTTTTCCCCCCCTACAAATAGAGCTGGTGTTACAAAATTTTTACCCTCAAGTTTGATGAAATAGGAGCAGGGAAATAAGGTCCAATAGGGGATTTGATACTCAGCCGTCATGTTTTAGTTTTAGGGGCAGCCACGTGACAGAATGGTGTACAGAAAGAATGGGAGGATGTTGCATTTTTGATGGTATTTTAGAGCATATAAAACTTTTGTTGTCATTGTGTTAGAACACTTTCAAATATTATTAAAAAGCCCTTTGATGTGTGTAATGAGTGAGTTTTTCATAGATCCTGTCTTTGAGTTTGCTTAGGACTTGACCACTTGAAAATGTAGTAGAGAAAGGAACAAAGTTGCTAGATTTGTACATGTGATTCTGTTGAAAGTGATTTTGGCTTCAGATTGATCGTCTGATATTGTTTGGCTTGCTAGTCGCTCTCAGGAATGCATTTTCATCCTTTGGCCTACTTTACAATATGAATATAACATCAGATTGCCAAGCAGATTCATATCTGTCCTAACGTGTCCATACAAAATTCAGTTGCAGTTTTTCTGCTACTATGTACTGTTGCATCAATTCTGATTTATTTGTGTGCTCTGAGTCTTGTCTACTTGGATAACTGTCATGAAAATTGTAACGTGTCTTAGAGCATTAACTCACTTGCCAGTTTTAAAAAGATTGAGAAATTTATTTTAAATACTCCATTCTGCCCATTTTTGTTATTATTTTGTGATGTGGTAAAGTGCCATTCTGGTGAACTTTTTTTTTTACTCTTAGAAGGGCTGAATGTGCAGTGTGTGGAATCATTCAAAACCAACCACAACCACAGTGCTAATTTACTTGGAAAGAAGTTCCTTACATCTTTCATTTCCAAGTAATTTCTTACTTGAGTTAATTAAAACAAATGGCTCATTAAAAAGTGTCCTGAAGCTTGTTTTGAGAATAGAAGGGTACTTTGCTAAGTTTACAGGTAAGCTTATCTCTGCATTTGCACAGAGCCTACCTGGACGTTTATGTGAGTAGGCACATCTCCCCACCACATAGTGAGGCTTTGCACTCAAGAATTCCAGTATTTCATGCCTGAGACCGGTTTGGTACTCTGTTTTCCACTTATATCTTTCAATTCTGTAACTGGAATACAATGATTTTTGTAATAAAAGAAGACAAGAGGAGTTTCCAGAAAAGAAACTATGCTGTAATCCATTTGTTTTCTCAAGAACATGATTCTTAAGGTTATGTATACGTATTTGATAGATGTGCCAAAAGCTGTCTTTTTGAAACTTAAGTTTTGCATGATTTCACTGAAACTCATGTAACTGTGTTTGTCAGATTCTCAGGATGCCACAGATTACCAGGCACATTGTCACTGTCTTCCTGGTCCACATACACTTGGCTTTACTGTTTCTGTGACTATGTACTGTTCCATAAATTCTGCATATTTTTGTGGTCTGATGTTGTCTGTGGAATTTGAGGTATAACTGGCAATAAAAAGTCATTTCTCAGACATCAGTATGTAAAAGTTTTTTTTTTTTTCCCCTACAAATAGAGCTGGTGTTAGAAAATTTCAGTAAGACAACATGAAAGGATAATTTTCTTGAACAAGGTGTAAGTTTTATGGTTCTAGTGTTTGAACGTTTTTTTTTGTTTCTAGTGTTCATTCTAAAACAGAATTGCAAACTTACTTCCAAATAGGACTTGGAAGATGCCAAAAAAGTGGTTTTCCTTTTAGACTTAGAGACACTAAGGAGGGATTTGAGTAGAAATATCTCTTTGTAGCCTTTAATCAGATCCATTCTAATCTCTCGTTTTTTTGTGGATATCTATTCCCATCACTGAGAATAAACAATTCTTACTACTGTATTTCTGCATATGTGGGCATTCGTGAGTGGTAAAACTGTTTTGGTCATCTTTCCTCTTGCTGATACAAGATACCTGATACCCACAGTTTAAAGGAGGAGAGGTTTATTTTGGCTTGAGATTTCAGAGGGTTCAGTCCATGGCTGACTGGTTCCAAGAAAGAAGGATCCTAGCAGAGGGGTGTGGTGAAGCAAGCTGCTTTGTTCATGGTGGCCAGGAAGCAGAAGGGAATAACGCCAGAGAGAAAGGGGGCAGGCACCAGATATAGACCCTAAGGTCACACCTCCATGACCCAGCCAGACATAGCTAGAAATGTGCTTTACTATTCTCCAGGCAGCTGCCAAGCCCGTCAAGTTGACAATTAATGTTCATACCTACATAACAGGACACCAGGTTACCCATGTAAAATGTTTCTGTTTTGGAGACAGGTCTCACTAAGTAAAGAGAGCTGGTCTTGAATTCACAGCTACCCTTCTGCCTCATCCTCCCAAGTGCTGGGATTTGTACAGGTATGCAGCACTGTACCCAGTCTCATTTAGAATTTTTATTTTTCACTTACATGATTTGAAGAGGAAGAATTATTTATTGTAGTTTGTGCATTCATATGTGGTTTTCTTGCATTTGATACATTTGGTGTTATACTACTTTTAAAAAATGGAGTATTGGGCTGGGGCTATAGCTCAGTGGCACAGCACCTGCCTGGCAAGCACAAGGTCCTGAGTTCAATTCCCATACCAAAAAAAAAAAAAAAAAGCAGTATTATCTCCAATCCTCTACCTTCCCAGAAGATAATAAGGTTTCTAGGGAAAGTGATAAGATATTTTAAAAATTCCTATACCTTGCAGTGATAGATTGTATTTCTTGGTTTAATCTATGTGCATTTCTAGGACAATACATTATCTCTGATCTCCTGGGCCCTGTTTTTTGTTTTTTTTTAAGCCACATTATTTAACATATAATTTGTATGGGCAGGGCAAAGCAATTGTTATTTCAAAATACTGAGTGTAGACTCAAAGGTATTTTCTTTCTACTGGAAAAAAGTGAGATCATATACATATGATTAAAGGGGCTCTGTATTTTAACACTTCAAAACCTTGAGAGCATTTTGTCTTCTGCCTTATTTTTAAAATTCATTTTCCCTCAGTGTATCACTGCGGTTCTAGAATTTAAATAACATTTTTATTTCTTGTAGAAAACATTTGTCATTGTATCAATTTTTGAACATCATTTTCTTTTTTTTTTTAATTTTATTTTAAAGACAAAAGAATGGAGACATATGAACCAGAAAAGCCATAAACAATACAGAAAATACAAAGTTATACAGATTATAGTAGGGAATTAGAACTGGATGGCGATACAGCATCCAGTGCAAATTCCCTACTATCTTATCTACAATTTGGTATTTCCTTTAATGTTTTTGTGTTAACTAATGTGAAGATAACTATGTAATACAACATCCAGTTCTAATTCCCTACTAAAAAAAAAAAAAAAAAAAAAAGAACTGGATGATGTATTACATAGTTATCTTCACATTAGTTAA
>PVLD010028617.1:0-19185 GCA_004027595.1 Dinomys branickii
AGTTCTATCATGTCAACTTATGTCCCAGCATCTCTTTGTGGCAGGGAGGGGACAGATGAAATATGGGCTCAGAAATGACAAGCTTCCCTTTGCTTCACCTTCATGGGCCAGCGCCAGTCAGAGGGCCTGAGTTGAGGCTGGGATATGCTGGGTGATCTGGACCTCCTGGAGCTCTTAACTGCTCTCCCTAGCATGAAACAAAGGGTTGGCCAGGAGCGTACCCTCAGAGTTCAGCTCTAGGTCCCTGAGCAGCTGCACGTGTCAGGCATTTCAGGGACTCTGCAAGGCTTCCTTTGTAGTCTTCTCTCAGCATTTCAAGGAGGCAGAAATTACCAACATCAAGTGGCAGAAGAGGAAAACTTGGACTCCATGCACACAATGAGTACTTAGGTTCACAGGGCCAGCAAGGAGCAAAACCAAGAGGTCTTAGGTTACTTTCTCATTGCTGGGACTAAATATTTGGCCCCTGTAAGTTAAGGAGAAAAGGTTTATTGTAGCTCACAGTTTGTAGAGGTTCAGTCTATAGTTGGCGGGCTCCAAGACAGATTGGCACATGGCAGAGAAGCATTGCAGAGGAGAAATGGCAGAGGACACGGCACGGCAGGCAGGAAGCAACAGCATCAAGGCAGGAGACGATCACTCCACACCCACAGTGACACACATCCTCCCACCACGCTTCACCTCCCACATCACACCAGCTATAAACCCATCAGTGGACTCATCCAGTATTACACATATGATCCAGTCACTCCCCAAAGTCCCACCTACAAGGACGTGAGGCTTTGAGGTGACATCTAGACATTAGAACAAAATATAGGACTTGCACTCAAGTCTGCTGCTTATGGCCACCCTGGTGTTTCCTCTGTGGCAGCCCAGATGCTGTAGTAGGGGTGGAGCCAAGGGGGCTTTCGTGACGCGGGAGAAGTGCGACCTGACAACATGAAGGAACTTGGGTAGGTAGAGAAGAGAAGAAAGAGAATTAACATTAAAGTCTAAGACATCACCAAGCTAGAAAAAATAGCCTATAATTCTACCTGTAATCCCAGAAATCTGAGGCTGATCCGGGAGGATCACACATTCAAACCTAGCCTGGGCAACTTAGGGACTTAGTGAGACCCTGTCTTAAAATAAACTTTTTTTTTTTTTAAAGAAAAGGCAGGGGGCTACTGTGAACATAGCTCAGTGTGAAGGTTTTGGGTTAAATCCCCAGGCACGAAGAAAAATGCTGCTTTTATGATCAGAGGTCAAGAAAGGAAGTGTCTTCTAATGGGGTTTAATTCAGGCTGGTGGGAGGTGGCGTAATGGTGAAGGATGTGCTAGCAGGTACCACGGCTTGAGTAAATAAATAAGCATGGCTCAGTTTATGAGCTGCCTGTCACCAAAGCCCTGTGGTACTCCAGAGGGTTGTTAGGTTTTATCATACCTTGGAGAAATGCAGCCTGTCTTTCCATGGTCTCAAGTTGTTTTTGAAATGAACATGTTCTCTGCCTCACAATTATTCAGAGTTCTTTCTTTTCCTCCATCAACTTCTTTTCTGACGTAGTGAACCCAGGAGTGATAGTAAATGTATATAGTAGGAAGCCAAACAAAACACAGGACGGAAAAGCAAGCTCACTCTCAACAAATTACTCTCATAACTGGGCTGAAAATTACTCACAGGTCTTCTTCTGCTCTTAGAAAACCTTTGAGTGTCTCTGTTCTGAATGGCTGCCTGATATGGAGAAGCCCTTGGATACCAAGCCCAGCGCTGGCAGGTAACGAGATGGCCCGGGCCTGTGGGAAAGTCAGGTGACACAGCTCCGTGAAACTGAGTGGTCAGAAAGCACGTGAGAAAGTTCACCTTTCTGTTGCCCCCACACCCGCCTGCTTGGCCCTAACAGTCCAACGCCCTAGTCTGCCCCATTCATCTTCCTTGGGACGATCACTAAGGGCACCTGTTTCATCAAATATCTCACTTGGCACATAAAAAATAGGCCACTGATTTGTCTCACAGAACCTACGGTTCTGAACGTCAGGACTTCTCAGATCATGCCGTATCAGGTTGTTGGTGGCAGCTAGAGCAGGAAGGGTGAGTACCCAGGAGTAGAACTTCAGCCCTGAGCCACAGTATTCATGGCAAAGAGGAGCGTGGAGCTGCAGTGGCTCTCCTGGGACAGCCTCCCTGCCACTCTGATCATGTCATACCCTGTTGAGCACACCCCAGTTCCCTGCCACCTTCAGAACGGGACCCAGCCATCTCCCGTGGCTCTGATCTCTGCCGTTATACAAGCTTTCTCCTCTGCTGCAGAGGGCCGAGGTGCTTCTCACCACTTCCATGGCCTGCCTACCGCCTCATGGCCCCTGTTCCTGCTGTGATTGCTCCCAGGCACACCCTCTGCCCACTCCACTCATGCTGTGCACACATACAGGTGTGCACATGCACACATGCCCATTTTTGTAGACTAAACGTTTCCTTCCTTGCAAAACTCCTGGATTGAAATCTTCCTCAAAGAGGTGATAGTTGTAGGAATGGGATCTTCAGGAGATGATCAGGCCATGGTGGCAGAGCTTCCATGGGGATGGTGTCCTTATAAAGTATAACATAGAGAACCCCTCTTCCCTTCCACCATGTGAGAATGCTGCAAAATGATGCCCAAGAACCATGGTGCGGCCCTCACTAGATACCGAGTCAGCTGGCAGATGTTCTTAGACTTGCAGCCTCTAAAACTGTAAGCAAAACACTTCTGTTGATTATAAGCCAGCATTTTGTGGCCTTTTGTTCTAGTGGCCCAAAGGCACCATCACACACATACACACACACACACACACACACACACACACACACACCCCATCCTGTCCTCCAGGATCATCTTTCTCAAGCAGGGTGATGTTGGGGAAGAGCAGAAGGAGATTGGGGATGTGGGTGGTTCCTGTGTACAGCGTGGATTTCTAACTGCAGATGTCCTCAGGGTGTTTTGTCACCCCACAGGAACTTACTAGTGCTCCTGCCCACAGCTGCTCCACCTGCCCGGGCCCCTGTGCTCACATCCGGGCTACACCTTAGCTCTCAGATACATGTGCAGAGTCGTCCTCAACTCTTTCTTTATCGTCACTGTGTGCCATGTTGTCCTCACTCTTCTAAAAGTTGCTCATTCTTACCTAGCCCTGGACCCCTAATTTGAGTCTGCACCCCCTTTCTATATGGCATTGTTTTAGGCATCTTTCCAACTCTCTGCAAGCTCTGTCAGCCTTCCTGGAATCTTTCCTAGTCATATACTCCAAACTAAAGCCTGTTCTGTGTCATGGTTACTTTTCTCTCATTGCTGGGACAAAATATCCAACACCCAAAATTAAGGAAGGAAAGGTTTATTTAGCTCATAGTTTGTGGAGGTTTCAGTCCATAATCAGCAGGCTCAAGGCAGGGTGGCAGGGCACAGGGGCAACAGTTCATGGGGCAGAAGAGAGCAAGAGCAGCACGAGCACAAGTGAGGGAACAAGCCTGTTTCTCTCTGATATATCGGCCATCCGCCCACACCCACACCATGTCCTTGCCCTCCTCTTCTGTCCCGACCCGCGGGTAGTCAACGAAGGCTCTAGAGGGGGAGTGGGATGAATGAGACAAGAGACACAAGAAACGGAGACAAGACAGGAGTCTGATCAAGTCTTGTTTATTGAGCGGAAAGCTCGGACTTATATACAGTGCGGGAGAGGGGATTGACGTCAGCGGGTAACTAGGCAACGGAGGGAGGTCCAGATATCACACGAGGGAGGTCCAGGCATCAGGCGATAGCATGTGGTTACATCATATGATTTACAGGAAACAAAAACTTAGCTCAGAGAAAATAGAAACTTAACTCAAGATAGAAACTGAAACTAAACTCAAGGCTCTTAAGATGGCTGATACATTTTAAGATGGATGCCAACTGCAGGTCTCTCGGCAGTCTCCCACACACTTCCACAAACTGAGGATGTTTACAAAGTAAGGACCCTGGCCCCCTGCTGAAGCACTTAGTTGAACTTTTAAACTTCTCAAGTTGACACAGTGAACAACATCCTACAGCTGGCATGTCCTTCTCAGGATGTAGAACAGCTGAGTTACTTGGTCAAGCTTCTAGATTCCTCAACTTGACAATGTATCAGCCGTAACACTGTTACCCCCTACTTGCAAAACCTGTGGCTCTATAAGGCATGTGACATACTCTCTAATACAGTAGCAACAGGTGGCTATTTAAAGTAAAATTAATTGGAAATAAATAAAATTTAAAGTGAATTTCCTCAATCACCCGGTCCATATCTCAAGGGCTTAGCAGCCACCCTTGGCTACCCTAATGAATAGCGCATAAACAGAATATTTCTTGTTATGCAAAATTTCAGTAGTTTGCACAAGACCATCTGGATAAAAATTCAAGCTTCTTGGGCAGGTGTGCAATGCCTGACATGATCTGGCTTCATCTGGATTGCTCCTGCTCAAATTCCCATGCGCTCTTCCTTGCACACTCAGTTTCAGCTGTCCACACAGATGTCACAAGGCTCCCTCCATAGAGGCACTGACTTACACGCTTCCACCAGCTTTATGTGAGAACACCTACTTCCCCAGTCTCACAGGTGTAACAGTTTTTTTACTGTGGGTAGGGGCAGGGGGAAGGCTGGGATTGAACCCAGGGCCGCACCTATGCTTAGGCAAGAGTCCTACCACTGAGCTACACCCAAGTCCATGGCAATTTTAAATGTGCTTGTCCTATGAGTGAGACTCAGTAGCTTGACATGTTCAGGAGCCTTTTGGATTTACTTTGGTGGAACTGTCTGTTCCTGTCCTTCACCCATGTTTAAAAGACTGCAGGTTTTACCATCTTGATCTCTAGAAGCCCTTTATATACTGTCATTCATCCTTTGTGATACATTTTTTCCAATTAAATATACGTCTTTTGTGACTTTGTGAATGTATTTTGTTCTGTTTTGATTGCCACATGAGGTGGGACCAAAATATACAGTGAATGTTTAAATTTTTAAATATTAAGATGAAAGATGCATTGCCATTAATTTTCCTCAAAACGATCCCCTTCACTTTGCACGCTGTGCTTGCCATTTTCTGAAGCGGATCTGGCAGTCTTCATGAGTATCTTTAGGAAGTATGATGAAAACTACAGTGAAGCCTGCTACCAACTGCCGACCCACAGAAAGGCAGCTCATCAAAACACGACAGTGTATCTTCCACCTCGTGACTCACCCGATCTGGCACTTTACAAGTTCTGGTTCTTCTCCAAGTCAAGATAATAATGAACAATAAACAATCTCAAATGATCCGGACATCTAACAAGCCACAGAATCATAACTAAAGACACTCATGGAAAGGCCTTCTACCACCACCTCAGCAGCTCGCGGGAACAATAACATAAGTGTGTTCGAAGAGGGAAGGAAGAATTTTGAGGGGCTAAATGGCAATGTGTCTTTTACTGTGGAGCCTTTTTTTAAAAAAACATGCTTTTTAATCACTTTAAAAAAGTTTTTTGTTATTTTTTTGTTTGTTTGCTTTTTTTTTTTTTTTTTTTTTTTGAGGCAGGGACTCACTTTGTAGCCTAGGCTGGTCTCGAACTCTCAACAATCTTCCTGTTCCCACCCTCCTAAGTGCTGGGATTACAGATGTGCACTACCATATGAGCTAAAGGATTTAATCCTCAAAAATTTCTCAAAATGACCTTTCCTGGCTTTTGGATTTTAAGTGGTAGAAAGAGTTTTTGAGTCTAAAGATTTAAAGGGGTTTGGCCTTGGTTTATTTTGCATACTTTATGTTTATATTTTTGCATCCAAATTAAATTTTTGATCCATTTAATGTATAATATGGTGTATATCTCAAACCATATCATTCTCTAAATGAACACCCACTTTCTTCAGCACCATTTACCATGACCCCATTTATACCCCACTGACATGAAATACTGTTTTATCTTGTGTCAGCCTCCTGTGTGGATTGGAGATGATTTCTGAATTTCTACTTTGTTCCCTAGGTATGCCTCTCTCTTCGTACTGGTCTAGTTATTGAGCCTTTATAGCATAAATCCGATTTTAATCTACTTCCTCCATGAAAGTTTCAAAGGTGTCGAGCAGATTGAGCCTGCCTCCTTCTTTCCTCTCAGTGTACAGTATGGACTATCCCCAACTTTGGCTATGTTGCCTGTGACGTCTACGACTGGGAACCTGCGGTGCCGGGACAGCGTATGGTGTGGGTGCAGCCTCGACACACACTCAGCCCTCCCATCACGGTGACGGCTGTCAGAGCATGGAGCTTCGCTTCCTGATGGTTGGTTTCTCCTTGTCTGAAAATGCAGACCTAACTTCCCTGTCGCAGGATCTGGCCTTTCTCCCAGAGTCCTCCAAGGTTTCTCAGGACCCAGAGTGGCTCCACAGCGGACCTGGCCTCAAAGGTGCTCTTCAGGTCACATACTCCGTAGAACCCCAGCTCAGCCCTCTTCTCTCTTGGGAGCCAGGGCCCCACGGGCCCAGGCCTTCAGCGTCCAACGGGAGCGTCCGCACTCCATGCAGAAAGTGGAGCTGCCGATCCACTTCTCTTTCTCCATGACAGGACGGGCACTTGGTCTTACTTTGATGGCACACTGCTGAGGGTGCCACAGTGGAAAGGCCTTTTCTCTTGACCCTGGAGATGTCAGCACATCTGAGCCGGTCTGTGGCTCTTCACACTTTTTAAGCATCAGTGTTCAGCTTTAAGAGGTGCCCAGTGTCTGACAAATATTTAGAGGTTCCATCTTCCACGTCCAAGCTGTGCCAGCTGCCAGACAACACTAAGACACCGCGAATCTAACCTAACAGAGCTTCCTGTCCAGGAAGGACTGTGAATGGACCAAAGGAAAAAAAGACAAAAATCCCCGGCCTGGCACTTTACATGTGGGTGTGCGCTGGGTGGTCTTGCTGGGTCCTCCTTCTTCCTGAGGCGGATGCTTTATGCTATGACTTTTCTCAAGCGGACATGGACTTTGAGCCTGCCCAGGCCACATTTGTGTCCCATTGTACTACTGACAATACTGAAGCTCAGGAAGGGACAAACCTGAAGGTCCCCAGGGGGACCAGAGTGTGGGAGTCTTTGGGCTCTCCAGAGAGAAAACGGTGAGAGGGTTTAGAAAATAAGGACAAGAGACAAGAGCTGGGTCAGGTGGAGTCACCTCCTGCCTACTGGGCACGAGGACTCACCTCAACAGTAGGGGCGTTTATTTTATACACTTGTAAATTAGTATCTTGGGTGGGTAATGTTGCCTAGTGACTAACAACTGTAATTGTCTGGCAGGATGCCTTTTTCTTTTATTTTTGCGGTACCAGAGATTGAACTCAGGACCTTGCACTTGCCAGGAAGGTGCTTATACCACTGAGCTACATCCCTAGCCAGGATGCCTTTTTCAATACTGAGTTAGCTTGATTGCTTGACCAATAACGAGCTCCAGTGGCTCCCAACACATTTCCCTTTTCTGTTTAATTGCAGAAGTGGTGGGTGTTCAGTTGAAGCTGGAAAAGCTGTGCTTGAAGAATATAGTCCAAAGTCCATAACAATTACCAGTTTAGCTGGCAGCTGGCAGAAGTTACTGGTGACTTGAACCTTTTACCGCTAACCTATTACAGTGGCATTGATTCTTTATATCTTGTGGTTATACTTTTCTGCTGGATGTTTAAGACCAAGTCAAAATGAGATCCGTACAAAGAAAAATTTAACATTTTGCTAACTATCAGGGTCAGCTAAGTCTCTTCAGGCATAATCTTGGAACCAAGTACAGCATCTCTAGATCTGTCAATGTCAGCCATCTGGATGAGTCACGCCATTGCTTGACCAAGGTGCTTTCTGTGAAAGCTTGAGAGATTTTTTTTCTCTCCTGGTGACTCTCATTAGGCACACACTATACATCGTGGAGTCGCTTTCCTCTGTGGCCCCATAATCTCCTTGATCAGAAAATCAGGGACTCAACCGAGTTATAGGATGTCACAGTAGAGGTTCTCTTCTGTCCCAAGTCTATACTGACCTCAGAGGGTGTAGCCAAAATACTGGCTGTCCTGTAGCCCAATTTATCTCTCTAATTTTTGATCTCCAGACCTCAGCTGTTATCATCCAGCAGAGAAGATTAAAGGCACAACATTGTAAGAGAAGCAGAAAACTTGGTATTACAATCTGATCTGAACAGCAAACACTTTAGAACATACAAATGGAGCCGTTCTTTTTTAACAACCATAGATATCCTAATATTTAAATCCTAATAGAATGTGAACAACAGTCACATATTTTTACCCAGAAATTTAGAAATCAAAGCCATACATAACATTGCTACATGACAGTCTCATGATGACATTTTGTAACAACATACTTAAATTTTCATTTTGATATAACATGATCTTTTTAGCCAATTATCTTTATCTAGTACATCAGAAGCTTTTTTCTAATTTGTAGGCCTTTAATGGGATACACATCACATGTTTTTGTTAAAGGTAAAGGTCTTAATCTGAAAGAAAGTCTTATCACAATAAACAAAATTTGTTTTATATTTTGGAACATCTGTAGATCCAGAATCATGAATACATTTAATGTACCATGAGATTAACATTAATGAATACACATGAGAAAACCTTTTCTAAAATTTAGTTTGTACCAAGAGCATCTTTTATGAGAAAACCTTACTGTAATTTTTATTGAAAAACTTTCTTATGACCAAATAATCCAATTAATGGGGTGTCTCCCAAGAGACTATGGAGATCATTGGGGGCTCCTTATTAATGAATAAACACTGGCCACTCCTTTATTCACCAATGAAGTCCTACGCAATAATTTCACTTCCTAAAGACTGTCGTTAAATATCTTAATTTTGATATCATTTAAACCATTTGGTAATTCAGGTGAAAGCATGCTTTTAAATCCATAACTGGGGCTGGGGATATAGCTCAGCGGCATAAGTGCTTGCCTGGCAAACCTGAGGTCCTGAGTTCAATTGCAGGTACAAAAAAAAAAAATTACTTAAAGTCTATCTTTTGTCCCAGGGATATAGCTCAGTGGCACAAGCACGTGCCTGCTAAGCGTAAGGTCCCTAGTTTGAATCCTGGTACCAAAAATAAATAAATAAATCTATAACCCAATTTTATTATGAACAAATGATAAAAGAAAAATTGAATTCTTTGTATTTCATTGTCATAAGAATACTGATAATTTTCAGCTCAATTATCTCTATATATACTATCATTTATTTAAATCTTTAATTCCCATTTTGATTACCGTTTTCTAGGCCTACTGGGTCAATTTCCTTGGTTGGCCCCAGGTCAGCTTTAGCATCATCGGCTGTAGAGCAGTCTCTGAGGCGTCAGTGTCACAGGACTATACATCAGCTCCCTGAAGGGTAGAACCAACTTCTTTTCCAGATCTGAGTTTATGACATAGCCAGGCAGCACGCTCTGCTACCCAAATAGGTTGTTCAACATTCTCTGGAAAAGCACAAGCACACCCTCTACCCCAGGTCAGTAGTGGACTGGGTCCCTTCCATTTCCACTGTGGAGATCTCTTCAAAGGACTCTTCTTAACTTTTTTTCGTTTACCTGATGGAATTGCCTTTATGCTGCTGTACTGCCATCTTCTGTAAAATTTTAAAAATTTAATTAATATATATCAACAAATGAAGTAGGAAGGATTGGCTCCCCCTTTTGTTTTTGTAATTTGAATTTTGATCATAAAGTGAGAAACCTGTATCCAATATTTTGGAAGAGGAAGCCATCATATAACCTCCCTTTACCTAAGATGACCCATCTGTGAAAACAGAAGCAATTTGAAATAACTTGTCTGAAGAATAATGCTAATTAATAACACCAGAGAAATTAGTCCAAAATCTGGATGGAGCCAATTAATATTACCAAATAGTCTGAAACTCATTTTAGATTGATCTAAACTGTTTGTGTAAATTGTCTGTTGGAATAGGTAACCCAACTACAAAAAAGTTACATAGCCTATACTCTTTGGAGGACAACATTAGGCCTGCCATTATTTAAATGGGAAGTCAAAAGTAAGCAACTGTTTAAACTGCACCGCTTTTAGATTGTATTTTAAACTTTTATATCTCTTTGTAAAATACTAAAGCTTTTTTATACCAATTTAATTTTGGACTGTAAGGCAGGCAATCAACATCACTAGGAATCACAAGAGCACCAAAGACTTATAAATCAGTAACAAATCCTGTATACAATGTCAAGAAGAAAACTATAATTAAAACAAAACAGTTTTATTAGCTTTATAATCTAAAATGAGGAAAAAATTTTATTATAACTCTAAAAGACCAAATCAGTTACTGAAATATATATTTTTTGAGACAAGGGACAAAGGTTTATTTATGGAAATTATGGATTTTTAAAAATTTTATAATCTTATAAAAATATCTCCCTTATTGTAAACCTTAGGAAATACCACTTGTTTTAAACTAAAGGCAAACTTTTTATGTTGAGGATGGAAACAGCCTTTTAAATTTACCACCTTAAGGGGAAAATGTAAAAACCTTTTATCTTTTAAAATTCGCTCAGTTCTCTGTGAGGCTTTAATCCTTGCAAAACTATTCCCTAGAGAATGGCCCTTTTGCATCTCTCCAGGTCAGCAGTTCAGCACCTGCACTAAGTCAGGCAATACCAACCACACCCTATGGACTTGCAGCTGTCACATCTGGAGGCCATCTATACTTGTGTCTAGGAGAGCCCTTAAAAATGATTTTCCTTTAAGTAATCAATTTTATCTCTGAACCCAATAGGTGCTACAGTGTTTTGAGTAGATTGAACCATAACCTTGATTTTTCCTGTATAGTCAGCGTTGGTAACACTAGGCAAAACCTAAAGACCTTTTAAAATAAGACTACTGCAGCCTAGCAGGAGTCTCACTGTACCCTGAGACAATAGTCCATAGACCCCAGTAGGAATAATTTGGGGGTCTCATTTCAGGAGTGAATATGAGGAGGGACTGAGGTCCAAGCCTCCACTCAATCACCTCAGGAACGGGTGAGCTCCTAGCAGTGGCTCCATAGTCTTAGTACCTGGAATGGGCTCTCGCTCTGGCCCCTGGATGTCCAGATTTTTCTGAAATCTGAGCACAGGCACTGATTTGAGCCAGATCAATTTCTAGTGCCAAACTCAGGCACAGCCTTGGGGCTGCTGGCGCTGGCAGTGGGGAGAGCCAGGGCGCGCCACAGTCATGTCCTGCCCCTTGGGTTCCTGGCGCACATGTTGGTAGCTGGCAGCACACACTAGTGGCTGCAGCCAGACAGGTTTCAGGGACACACAGGTGACTGGGAGGTCCCAGCGGGGTCTGCCTAGAACCTGGGCCCAGAGCTCTCCCTGAAGCCGCTTTGCGCCCCTCCCCTGGTGGTGCCGCCGCCCTTGTCCCGCTTGGGCTCAGGATGTAACTTTACAGTTCCCAGCTGAATCCTTCGTAGTTTTAAAACACCATCTATCCACAATCCAGAACAGAAAAGTAAATACAGAAACCATGAAAGCAGCACGTTCATATATATCTATAAATATCTGTGGTTTTTGAAACTGCTTGTTTCATGTTTAACAACTATCAATTTAACATACTTTTCTCCTTTTTGTCTTCTCTTAAGCCTATTTTTTATAGCTATTGTTTAAGGTCAGTAGGCCTCCATGCCTGGTTTTTTACACCTTATAATTGTCAACGTAACACTCAGTGCTAACTATTGACCCACCAATCACCATCTTCAACCTGTTGTGCACACAAGTTTGGGGAATGGCCCCCACCAACCACTCTCCTTACCAGGGGCTGCACTCTGGGCGCCAGCTGTGGGAGTCAGTGGTCTCTCCAGTGTGCCCTGGGAGAAAATGGTGAGAGGATGTAAAAAATAAAGACAAGAGACAATAGCTGGGGTCAGGTGGAGTTACCTCTTGCCTGATGAGCATGAGGACTGATTTCAACAGTAGGGGCGTTTACTTTATACACTTGCACATTTAGTATCATGGGCGGGCAATGTTGCCTGGTGACTAATGACTGTAACTGTCCGGCACGATGCCTTTTTCAATACTGAGGTAGCCTGACTGCTTGACCAATAACCAGCTCCAGTGGCTCCCAACACCAGAGGAGGAACCAAGAACTGGCCAGATGCCTGCATCTCGGGTCTTCCACTAGCACCACTGTCTTCTCCCTCCCTGACCCTCTCTCTGGAGTCTAACCCAAACCAGATCCACTGGTCACTGTGATACTCCCTGCGCCCACTCAGTTCCCACCAACTCTGCTGCTTCCCCAGGTCAGAGCGAGCTTCTTCTCCTGCCAGGACCACTTCAGTGCCTCCAGCCTGCTTCTTCTGTGGTCCTCAGGGACGCAGCAAGATCTGTCCAACTGCCTCTGACCAGGCCACCTTCTTACTGAATGGCTTTCCATTTTTTTCTTTCTGATTGTCATTTAAACTTTTATTTTGAAAGAATGTACATTTGATGCAATCACAAGAAACAGTACAGAAGCATTGTGTACCTTTACCCAGGTTTCCTCAGTGATATCTTGAATTACTGTTCTCTGTTGCCTTTCAGACGAATATGGAGGGCTGAGGACACAGCTCAGCAGCACAGCACCTGCCTGGCAAGGGCAAGGTCCTGAGTTCAATTTCCGCTACTAAAATAAAAGATAAATATGGAGATTGGTATGGTGGTTTTGTTGAGAAGCCAGAGAGATCTGGGCTCAGATCATGACTTCACCTTGGATAGAGATACTTTGGCAAGTTATTTTTGTTATCTGAGCTTCAGGTTCTTGGGCTGAAAATAAAGGCACTCACTTCAAAGAGTAACATGAGACCTAAATGATATAATATTACAAAGTGCTTAAAACAAAGACTGACATATTGACTGACACTCAATGAATAATAGAGTAGCCTGAATGATGTAGCTCCTGCCTATTTCTTCCTGCCCATAATCTCCATCTCTTTCTCTCCTCCAGGCGCACTGACCTTCCTGCTTCTTCCTCTTATCCTGTTCCTTCCCCAACCTAGGACCTTTGCACAGGAAATTTTCATGTTGCTGGGAGTTTCTTGCTTCTGTAATTGTCAACTGTGTTATTCTTGTTTTCAGCCTGAGCATTCCTTTGTCAGAGAAGCCTTTCTATGTCTAGCTTTCCCTGTGAGTAGCATTTCAGGATGCAAATATGCAACAATTTGTGTTTCCCAGTTCCTCCACCGACTGTGAGTCCATGAAAGTCAAGGTGATGTTTCTTTTGCTCCAAGAGTATCCTTAGAACCTGATAGAGGGTCTGACATTGACAAGGGACCAATAAACATTTCTTAACTGAATCAGTGAGCAGAGAAAGGTATGACAAGGACAAGGATGAGTATTTGGTTGACACCTACAAAGCACTCATCCTGTACCACCCACTTTCTCACTTAATCTGCTGAAGTTTAAAATAACCCCAGTCAGTTCTCTCCAGGCTTACATTCCCCTTAGCTTTTCATCTCGCCTGACAATACATATGGCTAGTGTCTGGTTCCTAAACTAAGGTGAACTCCTGGGCTCAGAAGTGCTGTCCTCTTCCCTGCTAGGTCTCCAGAACCTACAGCCAGGCCTGGAATGTCATACCTGTTCAAGACACAGTTGTGGAATGAATGAATACTTCGTACATTGCCTGGATGAAATAGCACAGGAAATGTATGGAGTGGTACAGTCATTGCGCGCCCTTCCTTTAAAACACAGGAGACTGACTTGGACAAACCCAACACATGTCTCAGACAAGGCCCAGCACTGGAGCTCAAACCTCGGCTGAGTCCTCACACACTTCCCTGGCTTGCTTTCTGGGTTTGGGTTCTCCCCAGAGCAGACCCCGAGACAAGCGTCCAAAAGCATACTGGAGTGACAACTGGTGGTCAACTTGTAACACCCAGCTGAACCGAACCAGTGTGGTGCTGGGTGTGGGGTGCCCACCTGAGGATTGTTTCCAGTAATATAGAGGTAGAACTGGAGAGGAAGAAGTTTAGAAGCTGTTGGGAAGCTCTTAGGAAGCTGCTGTTTCTCTTGTGCTGTTCTTCTGGAGAAGATTGTCATACTGGCTTTCCTGATGAACTTTGGCTTTCCTGTTCTCATTGTCAAAGAACTCCGGACCTTGCTGTTGCTACGAATGGCTACCATTCACTTAGGGGGAGCTCTGGTCCTCACTTTGAGCATTGCTTCCTGCCTCTCCAGGGGAAGATGATGCTCAGTCTTCTGCAGAAGCTTGTCGCGCTGGCTTTCATGATGGGAACTTGGCTGTTCTCATCATGGGAGGAACTCAGAACCTTAGTGTCACTGAGGGTACCTTCAGTACCTTTCAGGGGAGCTCTGGTTCCTGTCTCCACAGTGGATCCCTTAGCTTGCTAGCAAAGATCCTTCATCCAGATGGCACAGACTTTCTAGATTCCACCGCTGACCTTTCAGCCTTCCCAGCACAGATCCATGAACCAGGCTGCATGAGACATTGTAGACTACAGGCCTCCAGTTGGACTCATGGGAGGCATTGTGATGGGCTCTAGATCTTCAACTGTACTCATGCAGGACATTGACATGGGATTCAGGCCCTCAGCTGGATTCTTTGGTCTTTAGTGTGTGGACAGATTTTCTGTACTCTTTGTGTGACTATTACAGAGTAATGCTATAAATTAGGTGTCCTATATTAAGTTGTGTTCCCCCCTTGCAAACCTGTCTTAGTTATTTTTCTCTCATTGCTGAGACAAAATACCTGATGCCCAGAATTAAAAGAGAAAAGGTTTATTTAGCTCAGAGTTTGTGGAGGATTCAGTCCATACTCAGCTGGCTCCAAGGCAGAGGGGCACAAGGCAGAGGGCAACATTTCAGGACGGAAGAAAACAGCAAAGCAGCAAGAGCAAAAGGGAAGAGCAGCAAACAGCCTCTTTCCCTCCTTTATACTGTATGCAGTTTGCATGCACCCCAGGGCGAGTGCAGCACTCACACCCATAATGCCAGCACTGGACCATGGATCAATCATAAACTCTAGAAGCCTCCCAGGACTGCCTGAGGCTTTGCAGGGAAACATAGGCACAGACCGTGACAGAGCCCAGCAGGGAAGAGCCTGTGAAGGAGGGAGCTCTGCACAGATGGAGGAGGGAGGCAGCACTCCCAGCCTGAGCCCTGGGGCTCCAGCTTGTGAACCACCACTGGGGGCTCCCATCCAAGGAGGACGGTAACTCGGGTGCAGGTGGGAGCAGCTGGGAGCAGAGCGGAGGGCAGGGTGGGGCACGGATAGCATCTGCTAGAAAACGCCTGCCTTGTGTAATTGCTGGGAAGGTGAAATAGGCCTACTTAAAACACCAAGGACAGTAACTCATACTGGACAGAGTTTATTGTTTCTGTCGTTTTTAATCTTTTGATAAAATTTTACCTCTCAAGTCTTCCTCAGCGGCTATCTGGAAAATGAATCGTTCCTCCCAGTGGCAGCTTTACTTTTGGTGTTTTTCCTTTGAGGATTTAAAACTGCCTAAGCAATCATGCCAACCATTAACAGCATAGAAAATTCAATAGGGTCTGAACGTTCCTTCTCTCTGTCTCACTATCTTCCTGCTAGAACTTCATTGATGGTACTTTCTACAGATATGTATGGTCTTACCTTATACTGGGCTGGGTTTCTTAGCTGCCTGTGAAATCGCTTAATGGACAGGACCTTGCTTGTTAACTCCTTTACCAATGCTTTGCTTGTGAGTCTGTCTACCACACAGGGTGGGGTGGGTGGGCTGTCAACACACCTCTACAGCCTTCTTCCCCTGGAAATCCCTAGTTGGGAGGTAAGTCCAGGACCCTCTCTGCAGGTCCTGATAACAAGTGCCAGGTAGACTAGGGAAAGACCTATCTTAGAGAACGTTGTTTTAAAGTGTGACTTCCATCTGATGAAATATCCGCTCATTACTCCTTCCTTTTTGCTTTAGCAAGGTCACTGTTTTGTGCACAGGTATTTAGTAACTTTTAACATGACAAGAATGGTATCCCACAGCCACTGTGGGGAGTAGGAATAATTTTAAAGGGACCCTGTATCCCAGCACACACATTTGAGGGGCCCTGAGCTTATGCTTGCTGGCCCTGAGACCACACTGCATTCCCATTCTGCTGCCAGAAAGACACAAGCATACCCTTGGCCCCACATTAGTACAGTGCTGGTTCCCATTTCAGATATTAGTACAAATCTGGAGGAGGGACTGAGACCCAAACTTCCACTGTCTTTTGTTGCTTGCCAGAGGTCAGAAACATGCTTGGCAGTGGAGTAGGGTGGGAAGGAATTAGGGAAATCAACACCTCCGTTTGGTGAGTCCAGGGTAGGCCGCACTGGAAGTTTCCCGGAATAGGTCAGACTTCCACATCAGTTTTGGTTCACACTGATTTGTTCAATGATATTTTCATCTGCACTTTGGGCAGATATGAGAAGCTTTTGTTGAAGGGATCAGTAGAGGCAGTGTTTCCCCTCACTGTGCTTTCAATCAAAAGTGGCAGTGCTGCTCTGCGGCAGAGCAGTTTTGGGAAAATGTCCCTCACCCCCACGGCTGAAACAAGTCCAAAAGCAATTTTGGACAAGATGTCCCCTGCCCTCACAGCCAAAACAAATAACCTTGTTCCTTCCCTTTTCTTTAGGCTGTGGATGAATAGCCTGTGTGGTAGCTGCTGCCAAAGCAGCCTCATGAATACATGAATGGACAATGTGTGTGTAAATTTGAGTAATCTCAGACAACGCTGCCCATTTTTTGTGGGCTCATAAAGCTTATTTACCTCATTTATTTGCATTTTTAAAGACCAATTGTTCAACAATTAACATACTAGCCTCTGTGTTGTTGATAATTCTCTCACTGGCCTGCAATAAATGTGCCACAAAATCCTGAAATGGTTAATTCATCAAGACCCTGGCAAATGGAAGTCAGATCAAGGGATGTCTCACATTTTGAAGGAAGTTCCCTCGAAGCCCTTGTGGCAGCTATTTTAATTTGTTCCTATGCTTGCAATTTAAAAGCAAGTTGATTATTTGTGGCAGCAAAGGTGCCTTGTCCAATTAATGTGTTATTTGTATTTTTGTTATTTGTTATTTGTAGTGGCCATATTGTGAGCAGCATTGCAAGTGCACACAAATTTAAAAAAATTTCCCTTCTATAGGAAATAATCCCCATAACTAAAAATGCTTTAGCCATTCTTTCCCAATCACCAGGTCCCATACTCTGTCGTCCTATGAGCTCTAGAAAACCCAAGATAAAAGGGACTGTGGGACCATAGGTAGCAGTTGCTTGTTTTAGTTCTTTTAAGTTCTTAAAGGGTACAGCATTACAAAGAAGTATAACTTGTCCTGGACTATTGGGACTTTGGACTTATGTAACAGGGCAGACATGTTGAAAACCCTAATAGGGTTTTCTCCCCACACCCAGCTTCTCTCAGCACCAATTTCAAGAGAGAGAGAAAAGATGAAACTATTCTATGAAAGTTGGAAATATCAGCCTATGATGTAGTAAAATTTTTCTGAGCTGAGAAAGAAGAAATGGGTGCTTATTGCACAGTTAAGACTATTGGTTTAATTTGGGGGGGTGTAAAATGGAAGTCACAGTGAAACATTCATCTTGTGGAGAAAGGTCTTCTTTACCCCCTACAGCCCCTTCCTTATCTGAGCAAAGCTAGAGGGTTCAAGCTCTATGGGGGCAGGGGCTGTTGCTGCACTGTCCTTTTCTTTTTGCTCAGGGCTTAGTTTTAAGACAGTGCTCTGAGACAAATCCTCTGTGGCCATCTCAACAGACATATGATCATTGAGACACTTCCTGATCAAGGTCCATAAAGAGAAGGTAAATTTGGGAATGAATAATACAGGAATTATATATATATATATATATATATATATATATATATATATATATCTCTGTATGTTGTTCTTGGGAACCTGTTTGCCCCGTGTTTTACTCCTGAGGATGGGATCATTGTTAAATGTTGATGGTATCAATACACCTCTCTGCATTTGTGCACACAACCACAAGTGTCCTCTCACCTGCTATATGATGAATATCCTTGTACCCCAGGTCCCTGTTCAGGGATGAAAATACCTCATCCATCCATTCCAACTCTTGAAATTCCTGGGGGGCGGGGAGGATGGTGGAGGACGAAGAAGTGAAGACAAGAGTCAAAATGCAAAAGCTCAGGTCAAATGGAGGCCCCCGTCCCTGGTGCTTCAAGAGAAATGCTACAGAAGCTTGGAGAACTGGAAGAGTCAATGACAAAGGAAGAATTCACAAAGATGAGACAGAACTGGAAGCTGAATATTTAGCAATATTCAAGAAGACAGTGGCAATGCATGAGGTGTTCCTATGTTGCGTGGCAGCTCATCTTATTTTGAGGAATGATTTACATTTCCATGTCTTTTTGGAATATGATCAATATTTGAGTGATTGAGGAAAAAAATTTAAAACGACAAACTTAAAGGTTTTGTTAAAAATATGGTCAAATCAGCAGATGGAGTCATTATTTCAGGAGTAAAGGATGTGGATGATTTCATTCAGCATGAATGAACCTTCTGTTTAGAATATCATAACCAAGTTAAGGATGCATCTGCTACATCTGATAGGATGACAAGATCCCACAAAAGTGCTGCATATGATAATAGAATGGGTTCTCTGTTACATGCTTTAGGAATTCAGGATACTACTGATATATGCAAGTTTTTCCTCCAAGTAGCAGAACTGTTCAAGGAAACAAGAAAAATAGAAGCACAAGTATCTGCTGATGATGACCTCAAACTTCCTGAACTTTTATAATATTAATTAAAAAGAGACTCTCAAGCAGTTGAGGATCTCTTTTACTGAAGATCTTGGTCATTAGTGAATTATGAAAATGCTAATAAAGCGCTAATAAAATGCTAAGCGCTGGATAAAGCAAAGGCAAAAAATAAAATGATCTTCAGGCTGAAACTTCCCAACAACTATGTTGTCAGAAGTTTGAAAAGATATCTGAATCTGCAAAACAAGAACTTACAGACTTTAAGACAGGAGGAGTTGCTGCATTCAGAAAAATCTTTAGTGAAATTTCCAGAATTAGAACTGAAGCACACCTAGGGTAACCTCTAATTATTGCACAACCGCGTAGAAGTGGGAACTCATAAGCATCTTCAGTTCCTGTGAAAAAGGGCTGCCTCCCTTCAGATCTTAGTTCTGTTTTCTTAATGATGTTAAGCATTTCTGCTCACCAGGACCAAAG
>PVLD010028618.1:0-19180 GCA_004027595.1 Dinomys branickii
CTATAATTTGGTATTTCCTTTAATGTTTTTGTGTTAACTAATGTGAAGATAACTATGTAATACAACATCCAGTTCTAATTCCCTACTATATTCTGTATAACTTTGTATTTTCTGTATTGTTTATGGCTTTTCTGGTTCATATGTCTCCATTCTTTTGTCTTTAAAATAAAATTAAAAAAAAAAAAAAAAAAAAAAGAAAGCGAGGTGGTGCGAGACTGGAGGACTATGGCAAGAGCCGCGGCTTATTTCTTCGCTGTTAATCACGTCTCCACCAGCTTAGAGTTGGTGCTCTAGAGCCTTTTGTCTTGATCTTAGTATAGCTGCCTCTGTCCAGAGATGAGGGAAGTACAGTCAATATCCAACCAATATTTTGAACACTGAGTGATGTGAGGATGAAATAGGGAGTGGGAGTTATAATTCTCAAACCCCCTTAATGCTGAATGATTGAAAGCTCCTGATACTACTTTGATTACCACCTTTTCTTTTCTTTAACATTCCCTTCCCTTTCCTCTTTCCTTCTCTCTTTCCCCTCTCCTTTCCCTTGCATCCTCTTTCTCCAAGGCCAGATAACATTGGATTGTCAAGGAAACAGATGGGAAGGGTGGTAGTGTTTATGGATTAGTGGGAGAAAAATAATTCCCATTATTTCCCCAAACTAAATTTTTATATACATCTTGAAATAGCTTCTAAATGAATGTGGTAGATATAAAACTGTTACCTTACTCTAGTGGCTTCAAACTTTTGCTGTACATTTTAAAACACTACCTAAGTGTCCTAACAAATTTGATGCCATGTTCCCACTACAGACATTCTAACTTAATTTATATTAGCTCTTATCCAGGCATTGGGACTTTGAAAAGCTCCTCAGCTGATTTTAAAGTGCAGCAACTTTGAAACCACTACTTCGCTCTCCAAAATATTGGTGTATTTTTATTCTGCCTTTGGAGGAATCTAAGATCCCTATGGAGAATTCCTCAGTGTATTTCAATTTTCCAGTGTAAAAGCTAGTTTGTTGTTTATTTAGTTATCTTTATGTGGGTACATTATGACTTCTCAATATTTGTTTTTAGTTGGGTAAGAGTTTTTACTGCATGATTTCAAAAGTGGAAAATTAGAACAAATGTTTTGCATCCTCCAACTTCTGAGATTGTGCATATAATCCCAGAAGGATGGGAGTTGTTTGAATTATAACTTTGAATTATTCAGAAGTTACTTTAACAAAACCACTAATAAATAAAGGTGTTTAAATTGTGAACTTGGATAATCACTCTTTTCTGGCCTCTGGGTTGAAGACAGTAATTAGCATGCACTGTATCTCTGGCATTATGCTAAATATCATACTTACATTAACTTTCATTTTCATAAAATTTTGTATATGTTCATTTCAATTTGCCAGTGAAAACTGAAAATAACAGGCTCATCACTCTCATAAATATTTGAACGTCTAAAGAAAATTGAGAAGAAAATTGTTAAGTATAGAATGCTCTTTATTAATGAAATTTAAGGCATCAGTGGAGCAATAGTTTCAGAGGAAGGGACTTCCTGTTCTTCTTCATCCATGGCCAACACCAATCTATCTTTCCTTAGTTTCAAATTGAATCAGTCTTAGGTCATTGTATCAGTATGCCTGCCTGGAATTTGGAAATAAAATCGAAGAGAAGGCAACTGTCCTCTAACCACTCATTAGCCATTGCTGAAGGATTTGTAAACACTGTGTCAATGATGACTTTTTAAAAAAATTAAAACAAAAACACAGTGAAATTGAATGTTGTGCTACATAATAAGACTTTTGCCTTTATGGGCATTTCTTGATTTGCGGGTTATGTGACCTAGAAAAGAAAACTAGCATCTTGGCTTCTCATCCCTAGTCATATGGCCATTCAGGTTTGAAATCTTGGAGTAATTTGAAAATGTTTTCCTAGTCCCTTTTTAATTGGTGTCTATGATTAGGGTAACCATGTAATACTCTTTTAAGTTTATCTTATTTCACTATTTCTTGCTTTCTGATTAAATTCTGGTTATCATAATCTCTTGTTTGAATTAACTAAAAAACATTTACTCCAAATGTAACATGTTCTGAGTCATAGTTTCATATGAGTTGACACCTGAAAGTAATACAGATTCTTTTTTCCATTATCATTTTATTTTGCTCATGCTTGTGTGTAGTACATAGTCTTTGAGCTCCCTGTGGGGAGCTGGAACATGTATACAACGTCTTCATTCCTGTTTTGAACCCTTTTCCCTTCTCTCCCTTTCCTTGCCATGCAGACTTTTACCCCCTTCCTTTGTTCTTTTGTCCATGTTTGCAGTACATAAAGTTTACTTTCCTGGTGTGGAGCTGGTACATGTATGCAGCACATCCCTATTCTCTTTTAACCCTTTCTCTTCCACCTCCCACCCCTCACCCACTTCTTGATCCTCTTTCCCTTTGAGTATGATCTTACAGTTGCCTATTTTTTAAGTTTTACTCTGGGTTTGTCATATGAGCCACATAGTGCAATATATTTAGGATCAGAAATTTTGACCAAGAAGAAGGATCTGGTTCTATCCCCACTACCAAGAAAAAACAAACCTCTAATTTTTGTAAATTTTAAAACTTTCTTTATTCTGAAGAGTGATAGTATACATTTGCTCACTTTCACAAAGCAAAAACTCATGCTGCCACCACCTGTATGAAAGCAGACTCTTGCTGCTCCCCATATACTACCCTCCCGCCTCCCGAGCCATCCCTTTATGCTTCTCAAACACTGCCCTGCTAGCTCTCCCAAATTCTACCTTTCTAATTTAGTTGTGCCTGCTTTTAAGCTGTACATAACTGGAACTATATAGTGTGTTGTGTCTAGTTTTATTCATCATTAAGGGAATGCTCCATAAGTTCCCTTCTAATACTATCATGCCCAGTCTGGAAATGAATGAACTGTTAGCTCCTAGCATCACATGTCTTACTCTTTTAATAATTTCCTGCTTTTTCATGAAATTGTGTTCCACCAAATTTCATAATGACACTAAACGTGACTGATGAAGAGCTCTTTTGTCTTGCTGTTAGTGCTGTTGGGTAGGAGGAGCAGGCTGTGGGAAGGGCTAAGCGGGGTGGTTCTGTGACCATTGTCCTATGCACTTTATGCCTTTTGGAAGCTTTCAGAGAAGACTCATTACCTCACCCATTCATTACTTGGATTCTCGGTGTCCTGGGAGGGCAAAGACTTGTTCCCGTTACTATCATTTTGTTTTCACTTAAAAAGAACAAGAAAAGCTTTACTCTCACTTTGGGGAAGAGATATAAAAACAGCTTCCATGTCACTAGGTAGAAATAAATCTCAGGCATGCCATTTTGGGTATTACAGGAATTGTACATCTATTCTCATAATGAAATCACTTTTCTAATGAGATATATACTAGAGGTGTATAGAGATAATAGAATCTTCAGACTTTTGTGTCTGATATTTTGATTACTATTAACAAAAATTAAGGAAATGCACATACATTCTTTACGGTTATGATAGCCAGCTCATTTTAAGAATTTTTAAAATTATAATTTGTAATATATAATTGTATATTTGAAATTTCTGTTACTTACATTTCATACAACTAGCTATTTTCTATTTATATGCCATTTGTTCTATTTTCTTTGCCTGAAATTCTATTCTGTTTCCCCCTTTTGAGGACACGTTTAAGTGATCTGTCTTCCAGGAGGGCATCTCTAGCCCTGACCTGGGACATGTTATACATGTATCTGTATTCCTGTCACTGTATATTCTCAAGTCCTTTATGTATCAATTTCCTGAACTAATTTAAGCTATGTAACATCAGTCACCTCTCCCTATCTTTTGTCTACGTCAGCAGATCCACAGACAGAGACCCTTACTGAGCTGAGTTCACGACCCCCCACTACTGCATGTGCTCAGAGACTACAATTACGATGTAATGCAGAGGTGCCCAGCTGTGACCCCAGCCCAAAGCCTTCTCTGCCATCTGGGGACTTGTTGGGATGCAGACTCTCCAGTGTTGCTTCATGCTGAGTGAGTGAGAGGCTTTGGGGCATTGTAGGAGTTTGTGTTTAGTAACCTTCTAGGTGATTCTTCTGTATGCTTGAGAACCAGTGATATTAGAAGGTTTGTTTGAGCTTTCAGTGAGGGGAGGGTCCAAATGCCTCTTGACATGTCTAATGATGAAATCTCATGAACATTCTTTCAATTTCTCCTTCCAAAATAGTCTCATTTACCTTTACTATATTTATGTTTGAATCAAAATTAGGAGGAAAATCACCTCAGAATTAGTTTTATAGTTTTTTATTAGTTCAGTGGACAGAAAGAGTTATTAGGAAGTAGAAAATTCACTGGGCAACTTTGCTATAAATAAAAGGGTAAGTATTCAAAGAATGTTTCAGAGCTACAATCAAGGATCTTTAGTAGCCCTCCCACCTGTAGCTCATGCCTCCTTAACAGTTTCAACTTCCAGGCCACTCCGAGTAGCGGCAGTTCAATTTTAAAGCCATGACACTCAGGCTGAGGCAGCGACTTTCTAGCTCCCCCTTGAGAAGCTGATACTGCACTAGATTTTCAATATTGTACTTATGCTGATTCTTTGAAAAAACATTTCACTTGTGAATGTTGATTTGGTTGCTTGTCTGAATTATGATTGTTTTCCAGTGTATGGAAAAAAATCCAATTTATTGGTCACCATTAATCATATCTCAGAGTATTTGTACTTGAACTTGTAAGGTATAGATCTTAGGAAAATTCTCATGATTACAAAACACAGACAAAAGGCACTGGTTGTGCTACCCACTGCTTGCATTGGCCGCACACATAGACGCATTGGTGTTAACACAACCAAGGACTTTTTGGCCATACATTTTGAAATCAAAGTTATTGTATATGACCAATTAGAAAAGTACATAGTCGCCAAGTACTCCAGCTGATAAACTGTTCCACTTTGATACTATGTGGCACATCTTTAATAGCATCTGACCTCTTGCTTCTTTGGCATGCTGTTCAACATAAGCCTAGGACTACGTATTAAAATAAACCGTGTTTACTCTTTCAGATTCTTACACTAGGGAGACAATACGATGTTCACACATATGGGTCTAATTTATTTCACTTATGAAAGAAACTGCTCAAAGGGAGGGGACAAATGGGATGAGGGAAAGGAGAAAAGAAAGAAGGAAGGGAAAATACACGCATCAACACAGGATAACTGGGATAATTGCACTATTTATTTCTAGTGGTCTATTGAAGGGAACAGTTAATGCTTAATTTTTTTCTTTTTTTTTTTCTTTCTGACCAGTTTTGAATGCTTATATCTGGTAATGTGAACAACTAACTTGAAAACAACAATACAATATACCAACCATTGCTGAATTGCTACCATCTTGTTTAGTGAAATTCTGCATCATTCATAATGTTTTTGAAAACTTTTCATTCTCTTTAAAATAAAATAAAGCATGTTACCTTTTGTATTCCAAGGGATCTATCTACCAGTGTAACTTCAACAACACTGGAAAACACTTCTGTGTGTAGACATTACCAGGATGGCGAGCACTGAGGTGGGAATACCTTGCTTTTGCTCCTAGCCTCTAGCCAAGACAGATGCACAAGTACACAAAAGTAGCATGCAAGCCAGGTGTAATATTAACACACTGAATCAGCATACACAGCCTGCAGCACAGTTTAACTACATCAGGTCTATGATTAAAATATGCAGATAGTTTCTTCCATATTATGATTTCCTTCTTTTATGAATGTTCCCCACCCTGTTTTTGGTGGCTGGAGAGGTGGAGAATCTTTTGGGCTGACTTTCTCATTGTTGCTGTGGCGTTTTTGCTGTTTATTGTAGGTTGACAGGGCTGCGAAAGCAAGCTGTGACAAACTGGGTGGCTGAAAAAACATGTGTTCATTTTCTCTCTCTTAAAGAGCAAGGTATTGGCATAGCTGGCTCTTCTGAGACCTCTGTCCTTGGTTTTCAGATGATAATTTTCCCCTTATATATTTATGTGGTCTTCATCTGTGTCTATCTGCACCCTAGTCTCCTCTCTTTTGGGAGAAATTCTTACAGAGGCCCTCTATATTTTTGTCTCCTTTCTTCATTTTTGTTTTTTTTCTTTACTTTTAAAACAGGGAATAAAAAACAAAACAATAACAAAATAACAACATAACAAAATGAAACAAAGCAAAAACAATAAAAATGATACAGGGTTTCAGAACAGAATGATAGGAATTAACAGTGGTTGTTATATTACATACTGTTATCTCCAATGAAGTTGCGCCGAACAAATGTGCTGCCCCTCCTGTCATTCTGGGCTCTGGCCCTATCCTCTCATTAAACTTAATTTTGCCAGATTACATTGATAACCTTAAGGCCAAAACAGCAAACATTTTGTTGTTCCTCACCTTAAATGTCTTTCCAGACATCTTTGCCCAGCTCCTACTTAAACTTTCTAAATCTCAGTTTAAGAGTTATTAAATATTCTTTTGCTTTCTTGGCTAAACTAATTTACAATCCGCCTCTGAAAATAACCCATGCATATTTAGGTCATTGTACCATATCTTCATCAGCCTTGTAAACTCGGTTTGGCAAATAGGACATTGGTTGGCAAATGGAAGAGTTAAGACAATCCTGGTAGAATAAGAGAACACTGTTTTTTTTCTCAATTTTTACTTCAATTAAGATAAATTTAAGCATCTAAGAGTATATGTGTATATAAATATACACTAATGCATGTATTTTTCACAATACACAATCATAAAATATTTTATGTAATGTTTATGTTATATATATATATATATATATATATATATATATATATAATTTTTGCCATTGAGGAAACATACAAGGGTCACCCGTATCTCAAATGTTACAGAAAATAGAACCAATCTGTCATGTTAGGTTGCTTTGTAAATTAATTCTATGCTGCAAACTATTGAATAGAGCTACTTGCAAACAGTTATATCCATCAACCCCATAGCTTTAAGGCAGTGATCACGTGCACAGTAATAGTGAAGGTGGCAGACAGCTGGTGTTCTGAATGAGCAGCAACTTTTCTATTTTTCAACATATAATGCTATTAAAATGAGTAAGACTAGCAAAACATAAAGGAAGGACTGCAGATATTAGGTTATTCATCACAAAAGTTAATTCTTATCATTGCTTTTCTTAACATAATGTTTTATAACACAATGAAATATGCATATGTACAAAGTAAATGGTTAATTTCAAAGAACCTCTCCAGGACTTGTGGGAATAATTCAATAGATAGACATAATTAATGGGATAGCTACTGAATAACTTAAGCTTGAATATAGCAGGTAATTGTAGAGGAGGGGCATTAGCCAGTCACAGTTTATGTTTCAAATGGGACTTAGAGAAATGAATAGCTTGCAGTAGAAAGTGAAAAAGTGACTGTGGCCATGATTTAGTAGGTATAAAAGTGAATCAATCCATTAACTACTTTCCCCATAAAAATATTTCTCCTAATGTTAAAAAGAAAAAGCCAAGATATTTTAAGCTCATTCTTTACTGTGTACATTCTTAAGTATGACATGTTTTTAGCCTATGCTTCTTAGCAGTATAATCTAGTTTCCCAGAATACCTGCAGTTTTTAATTTTGTTACAATTAATTTGCATTTCACCTGATATGACTAGAAAATGCAAGAGTTTTAAAGGCTTTAGAGCCTTTAAAGAAAAACTCAAGATGTATACAGAGGCAGCAACTTCACTGTTACCCATCACCTTAATGAAATGGAAGATCATAGGAAAACTGGGGAAAGAACAGTTGCACACTTTTCGCTATGTCAAATAGGATCAGAGTCATGAACTAGTGAAAAGGCAACATTCAGGAGTTCTCAGGACCGAGCAAGCTTTACCACAAGTGCTTGGTGCTATTGCACTGGTGCATGAACACATTGTAATCCTTTGAATTAAACTTTCTTGCCTTTTCAGAGGTACATTCATCCTGTGTGCTGCCCTGTCATAGGAGGTGTTCCCTCTTATTTGTTATCCTAGGAGCTGCAAAGATTTGTGAGGGAACTATATTGACTCTCATATTATTTTTTGAGTTTCTTTCTATTTCAGCTTGTACATGGTAAATGCAGTTCTAAAATATGAACTCCTGGTTTAGTGATGAATCCTCCTTATTACTACTAAAAGTCCAAACAATATATAAAATAAAAGCTTAAAATCACAAAACCAGTGTAAATAAATTCATCCTCTGCTTTATCTCTTAGGTATACATACCTGTGACTCAGTTTTCATTTTGCCTTCACCAATATTCATTATGTTTCTGAGAGAGCTTTTGTTTTGGTTTACAAAGGAAGACAAATGTTATAGGGTAGGAACTGGTAAGAAACATTTAACTTCTACAACTTTATGACAGACTCCAGTCCTTTAAAAATCTTCATGCTCAGGGGCTGGGGCTACAGCTCAGTGAAATAGCGCCTACCTGGCAAGCACAAGGTCCTGAGTTTGATCCCTGGTACCACCAAAAAAAGAAAAAAGAAAAGATAAAAATCTTCATGCTCAATAATCACTGTTTAAGAGAGCGACTTCTCATATGGAATTTTATAAGAAAGAAACTATAATTTCAAGAACACGGGCTTGTCATTTTATTATTTGTGTTATCCTGACAATTTACTACCATCTCAGCAATCCACTCACCCCAACTATCATCTCACCCTGCACACAATCCCTGAGAATTCAGCACCGATATTGTCTCCATAATGTAATTGGAGCAGCTAAATTACTTAGGGATATGTGAACTAGTCAAATGTCCCTTAGTTCCTAAGTATCAGGATTGGGATTTGAACCCCAAATAACATGAGCTATTAGGATCTTTGCATTAGAAGATCTTTGTCCAATCCCAGGTTTCAGAAGTCTTCCACCATTGTTTTTTTGAGTAAGATTTCTGGTTCTTGTTCTTCTGAAACTGTCATAATGTGTCCGCTGACCCACTTAATCACATCCTGCACACTCCTGAAGCTATCCTGATCTTCATGGCTTTTCTTCTTTCAACTCTGATTGATTTCTAAGGACTTGACTGAATTCAAAGGGTCTTTTCTTCTCTTTGACCTAGTCTACTCATTTGAATCCTATTCTATTATGTGGAGCGCATGTTTTTGTTTCTTTGCTTTTTTTCCTTGACTTTCTTTTAGAGTCTATGTATTAGACAAAACAACACAGTCTTAAGAAACTGTCCAGGTACAGGGCAAAAAACTAAGCAATCAGCCTGTCCACAGATGCTGGGTGCCTCTCAAATCTTCATGCCCTTCCAAACCAGCATCTTCAATATTTATGTTTTTCAGCCTATAGGTGTACAGCATGCTAAGTGTCATCAGCTCTTGGTGATGGGTAGGTTACCAGTAAGGTTCCCAGATAGCCGGAAGTTTGGGGAAGGTGGAAAACTCTTTGCTCTACAGGAAGAGCTGAAAGATGGGAATTTCTTCTTGGCCACACAGCATTCAGCAGGAGTGATGAATCTGGTAGAAGTTTGTGTCAGTGATTCCTAGTAGTTTCAATGTGGTACTTCAGTACTATCTGGAATTTCAGGGTCCTCTCAACTAGTTGCTGGGTTTCTCCCAAAGAGAATTGGTCTGTGCATTGCCCTTGGCAGTGTCCACAGCAGCAGAAGAATCCGGAGCATTCTAATCCACCTTGCCAGCGTCACTCTCCCACTTGCTTTTCATTGTGCCGTATCCTGTATTTGCCCTCACTAAGCTGATGAACACTGTCACCTTGTTTAATCAGCAACCAGGTGGACCACTGAGTTAAGCACAATAATTGACTTGCCAAATTTTAATGTTCTAGTTTGAAAAATACCTACAATAGAATGGCACATGGGTTTGATTTCAGGTTTAAAGTTGTTAATAGATAAAAAATGAAGCACTATCTGTCACAAAATTAATCCCTATGTTAGTTTTTTTCTTAACTTTCTGTTCAATTTATAAACCACAGGTGCTGAATTTTTGTTCAACTAAAAGGAGGCAAGTCACTATGAAGTTTTATTACCACTTTAAATGATGAAAATGTTTTATCAGGGATTTTGTGAAAAGAAATCCCGGACATGCCTGAAGACCACCATGAATGACGTGCTGTAGCCTCATAGACAAGGTAAGGTAGTTTGGATTAGCACTGGAAGACAAAGAAACACATTTGAGAAGACCTTGCAAGGAGATGAAACTTCAAATCGAGCCTTGAAGACCAAGTGAATTAAGAAAAGGTGGAAAAGGAAGCAAGTGATGTTCTGTCCTGGAAAGCAGATAAGCACAACGGTCCACAGCGGACTGGCGGATCCGAGGAGCAGCTGGCACCTGGCGTGACTGAAGTTCGGGAGTGTGGGTGAATGCAGTGGGGGATGGGAAGGACACCCGACCTCTGAACCTCGAGAGAGCTTTGAAAGTGAGTGCTCCTTGGGTATTCGGATTACACTGCATAAAACGGCAAATGCATTTCATCTTGCTTGAATTGGAACAGAAAAATAACTATTATAAATTTCTTTGTCCTCCATCTTAGCAATTACTCAGTAATTATTTTTTCCACTAAATGTAGCAATACCTCACTTTATTATACAATACTATGGTCTGAATGAAGTGCATAATGAGTGATAATCAGTTTGCTGCTTTCTTTTAACCTGGCTGCATCAAGATCCTTTCAGGGTCACTTGGGGTTTTTCTTTGGTTCTTTTTTTTAGCCCTCAAATTGTATAATGTTATTCGTGTTAACACCCTGTCTTTAAGGTTGGGCTCACCCGCCTGACAAGCACAGCATAAAGACAATTCTTAGAAGTTATATAGCTGAAGTAAATCTTAATGGGAGAGAAGGAGAAGTGGACACTCACAGAGTGATGTCATTTGACCAGAGCAACTATTGCATTATATCACTATTTAAAAGTTGATAGACACTGCATCACACTAAACTCAAACACACATCATTTATGTACTCATGCACCATATGAATACGTTTTGATCGACAACAGTCTGCATATAGAACGCTGGTCCCCTAAGATCATGTGACCTGCAGACATCTTGGCCCTCCTGTTTATGTCAGTAGGCTCCACACTGAAATGAAAGAACCTAATGATGTGCTTCTGTAAATGCTTCCTTTATGCTTGGCAGCACAGTTCTCTATATATATTAAAAATACATTTATATATATTATATATATAAAATGTATTAAAATGAGGACTGGGGTTTCAAATATAAAGTGTCTTGGGATGTAGCCTCTTCTGCTGAAAAAATGTGAAATTTTCTAACTTTCTTTTATAGGTGATGAATTTTCTAGTCCCCAGAATAATCTATTTTATGCAGTTGTGCTTTTTATGCAGTAGTTCTTCTTTTAATCACCAAGTTTATGCTGGTAATTTAATTGCATGGACATGGGTTCTCCTGAATACTATTTTCTTCCTGTTCATTGTCCTGGTACTAACGGAACAGTTGAGTGTTTATTAAATGCCTGTTGAAGTAAACAGAAGTGATTACAAACTTGAAATTTTTTCATAAGCACATTGTTATTTTATAAAAATCATGGTTTGTAACATCTGGGTGTCACTTAATAAGATACATCTAACTTTATATGTTAGATACACTTTGTCCAGCCCTTCTCTATTCCTAGTAGAACTCTTCTCCTGATCAAGGAAACTATTTTATCAACATTACAGTGAAGAGGTGAAAAAAATGGTTAAAGGTGAAAGATGAAATGAAACTATAAATCCAACACACATTAGCTAATGTTCCCTTAGACAAATTCCCACCTACAAAAGATATTTTTTTTTACAAAAGATATTTAAACACAATAAAGAGCATAGAATAATATTTGGAAAGATGCACTCTAAATATATAGATTATATCTCAGAAATGGATGTAAAGGCAGAGCATAAGAAGGATTTCTGTTTTAGTTTCAATATTCATAAACAAATTTTAGAATATAAAAATGTCACTGTAATGTGTTACTGGCTAATCTTTCCACAAGTGCCACTTTCAATTATTTCATATACTAAAAACTATAAAAAGTTAATGAAAGAAATTAAAGAAGACATAAATAAACAGGACAAAGCATGCTCATGGATTGGAAGAATTAATTTTATTAAAATATCTATGTCCATACTATACAAAGTGCTCTAGCTTGGTGTGGTGGTATATTCCTGTGATTCCAGCAACTAGGAGGCTGAGGCAAGAGGATCACTGGGAGTTTCAGGCTAGCCTAGGCTGCATAGTGAGTTCAAGCCCAGCCTAAGCTACACAGCTAGACCCTATGTATATGAATAAATAATAGATACAATGCAATATCTATAAATAATCACAAAAATTCTTTGAAAAGCCAAGGCAATCTCGTGCAAACAAACAAAACAAAAAGGATAAATCACACTACCTGATTTTGAGCTACACTACAGAATGATAATAGTTAAATCCAATGATACCAGCATGAAAATAGGTTCACCCGTCAGTGGGCAGAACAGAATGAAGTCTCACGTACCATCCACTGATTTCTGCAAGGTGCCAGACTACACCTAAGACTTAAAACTTTAGAATACTCAAGCAAACTCACGTGGGGAGAAGTACACAGCACCATTCCGGATGCTGATTTCTTACATGTGATCTAAAAACATGAAGCAGCAAAGCTGAAACTGATAAAATAGTATTCAACTTTTTTTTAAAAAAAGAGATTTTGTGATGTGTGACACCATGGGTGGAAATGGAGGGCATTGTGCTCAGAGAAATAAATGAGGTACAAACCCCCAAATACCACATGTTCTTGTGGAATCTAAAATAATGGAACTGACAGGGGCAGAGAGCACAGTAGTTATTACCAGAGGCGGAGCAGTGAGGGGAAGGGGAGACGCAATCAAACAGCACAAAACAATATTCAAAAACCAGAGTCTTGCCCTACAGCATGTGAACACACACAACTTAATCTGTCAATTTACAATGAAAAATACAAATTTAAAAAGAACTAGTGGATAAACAGAAAATTCACTATATAGAAATTTTCCTTAAGACAAGATTTACTGTCTTAATATTTTGCAAAATGTCGAGAATCTTACCAAAGCATTTATTGAGCTCCCTATAGGATGTATCCTGACACAAGCCTCTGCATGTTCATATTCTATGTGTGTCTGTAACGTTTTACATTTTCTATTCATTTCAAACCTATCAAAAATCTCTGGGCCTTAAAAATGCAGATATTTGAATGAGATCATACTAAGATCTCTTTCAACTCTAATATTACTTGATCAAGATATTAGTTCATTAGAAACTGATTAAAATCTAAGACATTATTTTAAAAAGAATTGTGTATAGACCAGCATGCATAAATTCACGTTAAGCTGACATGATATACATGCTGAATTAACTAAAATATTAATAAATACAAATAATTATTATAAATATATAACATTGAATATTTACTAGACCTAAGAAGTGCTATAGGTGCTACATATTTCTTATTCTGTTTAATGCTCATATTAATGGTATAAAAGTGAGATGAGGGGATAGTTAAAGTTTGTCATACGATTAAATTTACAGAGCTAGGAAGTAGTGATTCAAACTTAGAACTCACATCCTGAGACTCCAGAACACACAGTTGATAATTACTGTGCTCTCCAGTGGTGATTAACTGGCTGGAAATATCCTTTCTGTCTTTAGTTCTGTTTGTTAAATGTTTCCTTTCATGATCACTGGCTGTGATGCTGTCTTCGAGGTCTGACGGTCTGTCTTCAGTTGTGTTCAAGTGGCTTTGCCAGCTTTCAGTGGGATCTGTTTCATGCATTCCATTTCCTACATGGTTCATTTAAGGTTTTGATCATTTCTCTATGCTCTATTTTTTTAACCTATGTCTTCTTTAGGTATGCTGAGGAAGTCTTTCATTATGGCTGTCATTTCTTTTTTTACCTGAGAGATTATTTCTGATCTGATTTCTTCTGTAGCCTGATTACATGTTTCTTTAGTTCATTTGCTATCATTTCAGAAATTGCAGGTGTTTGACTTCTGAGTTGTATGTCAGTGTCTCCTGGACTTGTTCTGGGTGGGGTGAAGGCCTGAGATTGCATTTTACTCCTTCGTTTTGACGTTTTTGAAGCTCCCGAGGTTCCCAGAGGCTCAGCATTGCTCCTGCGATGGAGTTGGGGGCAGGGTACAGAGTTTTTCCCCTCCTGAGATTTTAAAAAAAAAGCACCCTGTAGGTGCTAAGGATGAAAAAAAGTTTCTATAAGATGACTTCACATTTGTACCTTAATTCTTTGAGCATAATTCAGTTTGTCTCTTTCATGTGTCAAGTTGGTATCTGGACAACTATTCTTATTTTAGAAGATCTCTACAGTTCAAGAACAGGTTTGCAGCTGCAGAGGCAATGAATGCGGTCTGGTGTTTTTGTTGTCCTAGGCATTTGCTTTCTAAATGTCATAGCATTTAACACTATGGACATACAATGTATGGAGAAAGTAGTCAATGACCGTAGGATTAACGGCTAGAAATAATTAGGGCGCCGCTGAGCTCTGTCTTTTCAGGGAGGGGGCTCCAATGAAGCCACATCTCCCTTCCATCATCGTTCTCCTGCCAATCAAAGTCTGATGTATTTTGTCACTGTTATACAGATGACACTTTTAGTTCTCACAGACTCGGGCTTGTACATTTTGGCAGGATTGTAAAGGGCTCTACTACTTAACTTTTATATGCCCGTAAAAGACTTCCTCACATCTTCCTCTTCCCACTTCACAATTTCTCCCGTTGTCACCACAGACATAAAAATGATTTTTATTGTCAAGAGGGATGTGATGCTGGTTAACATGGAACATTTAACATTTTCTCACAATGTACTTAAGTAAGAGAGAAAAATTCAGAATAGTTAAACGAAGAATATACAACATACCAATAAGAATTTTAGTATTTAGACACATTTAGGAATCAGTGTTTTTATGGGACAGAGTGAAGCACAATTGCCTTCAATCTGCACTTTTCAGGGCTCCCGCAGGACGGACAATTATTAGAGGCTATGGATAATCACCTAAAGTTTATCCTGAGTGGCCCAAATTTTTTAAGAGAATCTGAACAGTAGGAAAAATATGAAGAGAGTGCTCATTTGGAATGATATGTAGACTTAACTATTTAATTGCAGAAATGTGGGCACAGAGACTGCATGTTACACTGGAGAGATGTTCTACAAGTAAATCTAGGTTTGCATCTCGGCACTGGATTATAGGTGGCAGCCAAGTTATTCGTTCTTTAATGAATCAATTTACTCAGACTTTATATGAGAATAACAACATGAAGTATGAGTTTCTGAGAAATTAGAAACTACTTGGAAGGCACCAGTCACAGTGTGGTGTAAACATCAGCTATAGGCTGAAGGGTAGATGTTACACTGGCTATTCTGCTCCAACAGATAAGTTATTCCTGGTTCCAGAAGTCCTTTCATGTCCCACATTCCTTCCTGGAGGAGTGAGCCTATGACTTCTCACAAAGATGTTTCTACTGATCTCTATATCAAAAGTTTACATTAAGAAACCTCTGGAAAAATAAAAGAATTGTGAAACCAATGGCTAGTGATTATTCATGCCTATATTTCTTGTCCCTTTATCTCTTTCTTTCTCCAAGTCATTGATGTAGATAATAAAAATTCAATGTGAAATACAAAATAGAACACCTCAGCCCTATTCTTCACTCAGGTTTGCAGAGAAGGGCCACAGAAATGAAATGCATAAATACATTACCTTCATAGTTGGACAGGAACTACTTAATACTTGTACTAACAGACAAATTTTTGAAATTCTTGCAAGTCTGTGGTCTTTATTATTATTATCTCATTATTTTTGGATGAATAAAACTTTTTCTACTTGAAACTCAGCCACATAACATTATATTTCTGCTCCACCACAAATCTTAGATAACAGTAACCTCTGGTAAATGTTGTAAAGGATATCGTTGAAGGAGAATATTCATGAATTTATTCCCATTGCCCAAAATATTTTTTATCAACTCCCTTATTTACAAAGAAACCATCTCTTGAACTCACATCTTCTTCCAGCCATATTCCTCTTTCTGTATTTCTTAACAGCAAAGTTTAACAGATGGAAAAACTCATCATTGTCAATTGAATTGTCTTAACAAATTTATTTACAATCAACAGATTATACCTTGGTGAGATTCTTATTATTAGATTATTAACCTTAATCTAAATCCTTACCTGTTTGTCAATATGTAAATGAATTGATTAACACAATTTTACAGCACCTCATGAAATCATATGGGATAAGTCCTCAACCTTTGCTTTTCCTTTCTAAAACTCCTCAATTTCTTATATTTTCATAAAAATTTTATAACCAGGTCATTATGTTCTATCCAAGAATTCTTATTTGTACTAAAATTTTGAATTGGAGTATATTGAATCCATGGATTCATTTAGAAAAGATCACCTTTTAAACAACATATGAATGGGGCTGGGGATATAGCTCAGTGGAATAAGTGCCTGCCTGGCAAGCACAAGGTCCTGAGTTCAATCCCTGGTATGGGAAAAAAAAATTTTTTTTTAAATAACATATGAGCATAATAGCTTTCCATTTACTTAGAGCATCTTTAGTTTTGTTCAAGAACTTACTTATTCTTTGGGATATAGCCCTTGGAAATCTTCCCTTATAATTAATCATAAGCACTCTTATGGTTTTGTGGATACTGTACATAGAATTGATTTTCAAATTTCATTTTCCAATTTTTATTAATAATATATAAAGCAATACATGATTTTTAAATATTATGTTCTATAACTTCATTAAATTTACTGATTACTCCTAGGAAATATGTTGTAGATTTTTGCATACTTTTACAAAAATAGTCATATCATTTCTAAGTAGAGACAACTTCTTCCATTTTCAGTTATATAGTTTTTCTGTCATCTTTTATTTTTATACTAACATTTCTTTTGCACATTTATATTCAAAAATTTACATTTTAAGATTTTTATGTGTACTATGTGCTGAATTTATATTTTTAATGATGTGCTTGGATTCTTCCATACTGTCTCTTGAATATCAATTTTAAATATTGGGGATTTTTTATGACACTAATAACAGTGGATATAAAGTGTAATCTCTGACAAAAATTGTTAAATGCACAATATAATACCATAACTAGAAAAAAACTATTGTATACAGGATTACTAGAACCTTCTCATCTTGTATATAAGTGAAATTTCCTAATCACTGAGCAGAAACACCCCATTTCTTTCCCTTCCTAAGCCCTGACAACCACCAGGCAGAAATCAATGACAGTCCTGACAACTTGCCAGTGACTGAAGATTTGTTTCATACACATAGTTCATTGCCCAGCCTACTGCAGCCTGGGGAACTAATGAAGCATAAATTCCACTGAGTTAGGGCAGGCTCCATTTCAGGAGGGATAACCCCAACAGACTACAGACTTCAAGATGTTGATGGTTTAGTAAACATCAAAGAAAACCCTAACACCTGGGCAGCCAGAAGTCAAAGCCTGAGCAGGTGGACTCCCTTTGCACAAGGGAGGGTGGCAAAGGACCTCTGTTACCTTGGTCTCTGGACACAGCTCTATGCCTCCTAGGTCCTCATCAACTTATTTTGCTCTTTCCAGGTGAGGATTTGAAGCTATGTAGGTTACAGTACTCAGGAAAGAAAGAATCTCCCACAAAAATGAGAACAATTGGGCCAATTTCCTTTTTCTTTTTATTTATTTATTTTTTTTGGTACTGGGCTTGTGCTTTCCGGGCAGGCACTGGCCCACTGAGCTATATCCCCGGCAACTGGGCCAATTTCCATGTAAGGTGAAGAGAGGGAGATATCTGTGAAGCAAAGAAATCTCTGTGTTGTAGATTGTAGGAAAAACTTTAGAGCAGAATAATGCGTGGGTTAGGAAGTTTAAAATTTCACGGGAAGAGGCGAGCAGGGAAGCAGGGTGCTGCTTTAGAGATACATTGCCAGTGCAGTGTTTAATAAGTCCTGTTGGTGGCCAGTTTCTCCCAATATGTGTTTGAGTTACCAAAAGATGCTTTTTCCTGAAGCCAGTGACACTAATGGTTAGAAGGACCCTTGGAGAGACCCTTCTGTGTGTTCAGAGTCACACACACTCCTAAAGTTTGAACTAGGCTAATTAACCTATTTCTAGTTGGGGTCACTGTGTCTTCCTACCTCGACTTCTCTCCACCACACTTCCTGCTCTGAGGCGGAGTTACGGTCATAGCCACGGATGCTGTCCTTCTAAGGGCAGTGGAGTCGAAAACAGCATTTTAACTGTTTTGAAAAGCTGTTCTAGAACATTTTGATATCAGAAAGCAATTCAACTGTCAATTTCTAAAATTTTTATCAAGTCAAAGTTTATACTGAATTTCCCACCAGGGCTCACTTTCAAATTTGTATAGCTAACATATCAAAATGCTGTTAAGAGGTAAATTTAATTACAAATAAGACATACGCCAAAATCTTTTCTGAGTGCCAGCACAGCATCCGGGAGATGCCTGAGTTTTTTGGGTGAGTTTTGAGGAGACTGATTAGGTGCTGGGCTTTTCTTACAAGATGGCTGAATGTTGCTGGCATAGAACTAAATTTTTTCTATGAGATAGTTGAGTTGAGACTGTAGGAGTGAGATGCATATTTATAGTGTGGTTTTGTTTAGTTTATTGAGGAAGGGAAGAGAAAGAATATACTGTAAGTGAATATTTGAGGAGAACTTTTACTAACACTGACAACTCAGAGGCTATAAAGCAAAATAAATGTATGTTGCAATTTTCTCAGATTGGCATGACAAAGACATAAGCAACTTGAGGAATAGATTGGAGAATTCATTTGAATGGAAAATAGACAATACCAATAAAATACAAACCACTCCTATACAAGAGTAAAAAGTGATATGTAATCACATGGAAATACTAACAATGAATACAGTGAGACAATTCATATAAAAGACAATAGCCAGTAATCTTACAACCAACCTCAGTGTATTTAGGGAAATTAAAGTAACAGTGAGGTGATACTGGAGACTGGGGGAAGATGGCGACCAGGTGAGCAGCAAGGGAGCGAGCCTCTTTGATAAACACCACCAGCTCGAGACAGACTTGGCGAGCGTGAATACCGGGACCTCAGCTGGGAAGTTTAAACTGGGCGTATTTCTCTGAGATGCCGGGGGAGATGTGGTAGGGCGGACCAGGCTGCCGGGGCGAGACGTGGAAAAGT
>PVLD010028619.1:0-19179 GCA_004027595.1 Dinomys branickii
GAATTTGAGGGATAATTTTGCAGGATACATCAGTCTGGGTTGGAAGTTGTTTTGTCTCAGAATCTGTAGTATCTCGCTCCAAGCTCTTCTTGATTTCATGGTTTCCGTTGAGAAATCTGCTGTGATTCTGATGGGCTTTCCTTTATAGGTGATCTGTTTCATTTCTCTAGCAGCTTTTAATATTGTGTTCTTTTGCTGGGTATCTGGGATCTTGACTATTATATGCCTGTGTGTGTTTTTCTTTGGGTTATGGATCATTGTGGTTTTATATGCCTTGGTTAACTGAACTTCAGTATCTTTTACCTTGTTTGGGAAATTTTCTGCTATTATTTCATCAAATATTCCTTTTATATCGTTTGTGAGATCTCCTGCTGTTTCACACACTCCTATAATTCGAATATTGTCACATTTTGCCTCATCTTGCAGCTGTTGGATTGACTTTTCTTGTGTCTTTGATGATGATATCATGAGATTCTTCCTTTCACGCTCATAAGCTTCCATGCTGTCTTCAAGTTCTGAAATTCTACCTTTGGTTTCATTTTTAAACGGTTTTGCATGCTTTCAGCGTTAGTTTTCAAATCCTGGCATTCTCTTTGGACCTGTTTCATTCTTGGTAATTCATTCGTAAATTGCTCTTGTAACGTTTCCATTTGTTTCCTATTTTCTTCTAGTCTTTTGTCTATTTCTTCTCTATGTGAATGGAACATTTCTTCCATCATTGTTTTCAGCTCGTTTTTTGTCTGAGAAATCATTGCGGGTATGTGGCTTATTTCTGCTTTAAGCTCTTTTATGGCCTGTTGGAGTTGTTTCATTTCGTATGCAATCGTTTCATAACTTGAAGGTATGTGGCTTCCTGGTTCCTCTGTATCTTCACATTCAAAACTTGTTCTGGGTGGGGTTGAGTTTTGAGACTGCATTTTGTTCCTCTGTTTTCCCATTTTAGGGTATCAGATTCAAAATGTGGAGCTATAAATTCCCCAGGCAGTTCAGCAGGCAAAGGTCTGCTGCAGAGGCTGCTCCAGTGATTCCTTCTCTTTGGGAGAATGTCCCTTAAGCTGTCTGCTGAGATTTCCGCTTCTACTCCCTTCCCCAAGACCTGGCTGGGGCACATAAACAGCTCGCCGCCCCAGGAGTCTTACAGACAGGCCACTCAGGTGTTCCTCCCTGGGCGGAGCTCCTTCCCCCCTCACAAATCCCGTTGGGGCGCCTGGCTAGCTCTTCCCACCCAGGAGATCCTGCAGTCCTTAAAGCTGCTTTGATGTCACTCGCTGGGCAGAGCTTCTTCCCGATTCAGGAAAAACCGGTTAGAGTGCCCACTTAACTCACCCTGGGATCGTGCAGACAGGAATGCCGTTCAGATGTATCTCCCTGGATCGAGCTATTTCACGACTCAGAAATCCCGCCGATCTCAGCTGCTCCAGTTCACGCGGCGCCGGCTGCGGGGGTGGGGTTCTGAGAGGGATCCTGGACCGCTGCCCAGATTGGCACAGTCTGTCCCAGTAGCGCGTTCTCTGAGTTTCCTCTGCTCTGCTGCCTCCAACAAATCCTGGTTACAGCTGCCTCTGAGCTGATCAGGTTCAGGAGCTGGAGGCGTCCTTCCCTCCCCAATCACTCTCTCCGCTGTACACGATTTGAACCGAGCTGCGGCCCAAGCGCAGCACCGATCCCTCGGGCGCCCAGCTCTCAGGATCCGCTCACTTCTTGCTGCGCAGCTTGTCAGCCGTCCCTTTAATGCTCAGGCTGCGGAGAGCAGCCCGATCAGTTGGAACTCTAATTAAAATTACTTTATTGCTAAGAAATGCTAATCATCATCTGAGGCCTTCATGAGTTGCAATCCTTTTGCTGGTGGTGGATCTTGCCTCGGAGCTGGTGGACACTGAATGAACAGGGCACCAGCTATTGAAGTTCAGGTGGCTATGACAATTTCTAAAAACAAGACTATGAAGTTTGCTGCAGCAACTGACTCTTCCCTTCATGAAAAATTTCTCCATAGCATATGATAAAACTTAGTAACATTTTACCCACAGTCAAACTTCTTTCAAAATTGTAGTAAATCCTCTCAAATTCTGCTACTGCCACACTGAAAGTTTGCATAACATCATAAACTTTATTGTCATTTTAATTACTCCTTGATCCATGGGCTTCAGAACAGATGTTATGTTAGCAGGCATGAAAACATTTATCTTTTTGCACTTCTCCATAGGATAGATGCATTTTTCTATGAGCAGCAATAATTTGAAAAGAATCTTTTTTATAAGCAATAGGTCTCAACAGTGGGCTTAAAATATCCAGTAAACTATGTTTTAAACAGATGTACCATAAGCTAGGCTTTGTTATTTCATTTACAGAGCACAGGACGAGTAGATATTCTTTAAAAAAGAGGTAGTATCATTATTAGGGGCCTTGAACTTGCAGAATGCTAACAGCACTGGCACCAGCAGTGTTAGACTCTAACAAGAGATAGACTAGATGGAGGCCACTGTAGTCCAAGAGACTGTAAGCTCCCTGATCCCAGACTTTAAAAAAAAAAGAGAGCTAGCCTAGCCTTCAATGCTTTGAAGTCAGGCACCAACTTCTCCTCTATAGCTATGACAGCTTCTTCCAATATAAAGGTGTTTCAACCACAGTGAAAATGTGTTATTTAGCATAGTCGTCTTCACCAATTAATTTAGCCGTATCTCCTGGATGATTTGCTGCAACTTCTACATCAGCGCTGGCTGTTTCACCTGCACTTTGTGTTCATATTTCTTCCTTAAGCCTTGCAAACCAGTGTCTTCTAGTTTCAGACTTTTCTTCTACTGTTCTATCACCACTAACAACCTTCGCAGAATTGAAGCAACTTAGGCCCTTCTCCTGGATTAAGCTTTGGTTTAAGGAAATATAGCTACTTTGATCTACCCAGGCCACTAAAATTTTCCCCATATCATCAGTTAGACTGTTTTGATTTATTATTATTTGTGTGCTCACTAGAATAGCACTTTTAATTTTCTTTAAGAATTTTCCTTTGCTTTCACCACCGGCCCTAACTGATGCAGAAGCTCTTTGGCTTATCTTGCCTTTTGATGTGCCTTCCTCACTGAGTTTACTCTCCTTTTGATTTTGACTTAACAGGAGAGATGTACAACTCTTCCTTTCACTTGAACACTTGGAAGCCACTGGAGGCTTATTAAGTGACTTGCTTTTAACATTGCAAGCATCTGGGACAGGGTCCCAAGGAGAGGGAAAAGGAGGCCAGGAGGGCTATGGAGCATTCAAGACACGTACAACATTTATCAGTTTAGTTTGTCTTCTTACATGGGCAGTGTTTGTGGCAGCCCCAAACAAGTGCAATCCAACACAAAGATCACATATCATTGTAACAGATATAAATAATAATGAAAAAGTTCGAAATATTGAAAGATTTTCAGGTGACATCAAGATGAAGTGAGCACACACTACTGGAAACAAAATGGTGCTAGTAGATTTGTTGGATGCAAGGTTACCACAAATCTTCAACTTACAAAAAACACAATGTCTTCAAAGTCCAATAAAATGAATGAAGCACAATGAAATTAGGTTTACTTGAACATACTGTTCAGAATAGCACAGAACCATTATTCGAAGCTGGAAATTACCCAGATGTCTATCAGCAGTACAATGTATAATTTTTCATAAAATCAAGTGCTATACAAGGAGAATAAACTGAAACTACATGCAACAATATGCACCTGTACTGTAAGATTCACCATATTTTGGACAGTATTGAGGAGAGAGTGAGCTATAAACATCTACTGTTCCATTTGCATCAAGTTCAAAATTAGATAAAACCAATCTAGGGCATTAGATATTGGAACAGTGGTTACTCTGTGGGTAAGCTATGACAAAAAGAAGCACAAGAGGAGCTTTAGGTTTCTGTTCATTAATCTGGAGGCTGCAATGCATTCTCTTTGAGGAAATGCTTTAAATTTTACACTGCCCATAGATGTGCACTTCTTTATGCTCAGAACAGAGAAACCAGGGCTATCATGGGGTCAGGATATCCAAGCTGACCACAGAACCATATAAGGGAACCTCTGAATAGCTTCTACTCCTCAGCACCTATGACAATAGAAACTGGACACCAGATACTCTACCAAAGCTGTCCCAGGAATATCAGATGCCTCTGCCAAATGGTTTATCAGAAAAATCTGCTATAGATAATGTTTCACATTGCTCTTATCAGCCTGCAATCTCACTTCATTACAAGTACAACTCCCTGACCAAAGCCAAGTCACGTGAAAATTTATCTGCAAGAAAGTCTAGAAAATATAGATTTTAGTTTTCCAGTCTCTGTATAGCAAACTAAAAGGGGGTAGATGGAATGGGTCCTGGTTGATCTACATTATCAGCTATAAGGAGTTCTTTTACTGCAATGATGGCAACATCTATTTTCTAAACTAGACTCCACTTTTTTATTTTAAAGAGAAAAAAACCAACAAAACAACAACCACTTTTAATGATTTTTCTATCCTTACAACCTATACATTATCAAGTCAAATTCAAGTGCAAATACCATTTCTCTCACAAAAAATATAATTGACTTTCAGCAAAGTCAACCTTCATCACGAGGGAATTTTGAGTACAGATAAAATTCACAGGCAATTTTCCCTGATTTCCACCTCCTAGGAAAATTAGCATCCATTGCTACATAAGGAACAGGCTTTTCTGACTCATACTTTTTTCTATTCCTTTTACATTCCCTACACACAGAGAAGTCCTAGGAAATGTAAAATAATTTATTTTCTAGATGAAGAAAAACATGTCAATTCCTATAAATTTGGATGACTTGGATGGTATGACTACAAAATGTAAATGTGGTGTGAATGGAGTATCACCCATTTGCTTCAAGTGACAAATGTTCCTAGTGGAATCAGCAAATGCAGAATGAAGACTTTGGGCCATGGCAAAGAAAAACCAGTTACTAGGACTTCCTGGTTACCTCAGCTCCTTGTTTTTGGAGCCCAGACCTCCCAGCCTGGTCTTGCCTAAACCCCATCTGTGTACAAGCACACAACGTGAACAAGTAGCATTAGCTATAATATTCAGTGAGGATCTGCATTTACCTGTGCTGAAAAAGATGTAAGATCTGGTAAGCCATGGGTGAGCCAAAGATACTTAAGTCACCACAAAGTCCTATTTTCTGCTGACCATACCATCTTTGCTGTGAAGACAGGCATAGTTGTCTGATTCCATTCACATATTTCTTTTCTAGCCTCACCACTTGTGACTTAGCTATGCCCCAACCCCTGCTCACTATTAGCTGCTTCCCAGGGTCTGCTCATCACTGTCTGGTTAGCATCACCACATTTGTCACTTACCATATCTTAGATGTATTTGCCTATTATTACGTCTTGCTAACAAACAGAATGAACCAAGCCAAAATGACTGCATTGAAAACATACTGAGATATGCCCTTTCAGCAAGATGACAAACTCTGACTTCTCCTTCCTCTCCCCAGTGAACCTTTGAAAAGAAGTTTGGAAGTTGTTTTCAAGGACCCTCATTTGACTATGACCATAGAGCCATTCAGCATCTCATTGGCTCCACACTTGGCTGGAATGTAGGAGATATAGTATTAGCACATGGTAGACCTATACCTATTTCCTCTCAAAATGTAGAATAGGAAGAACAGTTATGACTTTTATTTATAAAGATTCAATGATGTCTCGGGCACCTAGTTATGGCTTCACAAAAGTCAATCCATTCACTCCTCCTCTCAAACTTGCATGCTGGCATGATTATTTTCATTTTGCAGAGGAAGACATAGGACCACAAAAGCCAAAGGATGCAATCAAAGTCCCATAGAAAAGTAGAAGTACTTTTTTTGAAAGAAAACCTCACCCTACAAGCTATATCTGCATTCCTTACATGACCAGCAGCTATGTGTTCTGTAGTACACTGACTTTAGGTTCTCACACTAAAGCCTAAAAATTCACTGGATTCTAAGTGGCACCAAGAAAGAGGGTCCATTACTCTTCAGATCCATTTCCTGAGAGGCAAAGGGGTCCTATTTAAGATTTAATTGAACATTTGAAAATCACTAGTAAATAAGATTTAGAATGTCCCCAATACAAATAAATAACATATGCTTGAGGTGGTAGATATACCACTTACCCTGGTGTTATGATTGATACATTGTGTCAACTTGGGGAGTCTAGAGGTTTGGCTAAGTGACTCAGCAGTTCTGCATCTTGGGGTAAAAGGGACACGCCCTCACCCTTCTGGGATGTTGTTCATTGTGTCAATTTGAGTTTAGAAGGTTAACTATGTGATTCAGCAGCGGCCCAGGGTACTTACTTTATATTCATCCTGAGCTTGTGCAAGAGGAGGGCCTGGAGATTGTGTGAGTGCTACACTCACCTGGGTGGGGTGGCCTGCTTACAGTATAAGGGAGGGAAACGGGCTTGCTCTTCTCTGCCACTGCTACCTTGTGCTCTTGTTGCTTTTGCTGTCTTCTGCTGCCATGAGCTGTTGCCCTCTGCCATGTGCCACTCTTTCTGGAGCCAGCCAAGTATGGACTGAAACCTCCACAAATTGTGAGCTAAATAAACCTTTCCTTCCTTCATTTTGGATACTGGGTATTTTGTCTCAGCAATGAGAGAAAAGTAACCAAGACACCTGGTATGAACACTACAAAGTATATGCTTACCAAAATACCACACTGTGCCCCCATAGTAACAATTTACATGTCAATTAAAAATAAAAATGTACTTTTAGATAAGGATAGAGGAGTCCTCATGCAAGAAATAGAAACTGAGGAGACCAGCTGGAGGCAGACGGAGCTTTGTCTTGGACCTCAATCTGATCATTCAGCACAACGTGGATGAAACAGACCAGGCTCCTCATTGTTACTGTAGAGGGAACACTGTCTTCCTCCCCACCCCACACTTTTCTGCCTACCAAAGTCTGCATTTCCTCCACCTATGGAAAATTACTTCTTCTGAGAGATCTGATCCTCCATCTCCTTTGGCCCAGGAAGAATTAATCATTTTTTCTTTGTGCTCTTTCAATACAGCACTGTATTATAACCAAGTGTTTACAAAGAGGCAGTGTCATATTGTGGAAAAACTTTGAAACAGGAGTTCCGTGACCTGGATTCTGGGGCTGTCATTCGCCGGGTTTATGATCTTAAACAGGCCCTCGTTCTAGTCTGTAAAATGCAGATAACACTTGCCTCACCTGCTCTGCAAACGGGGCTAAATGAGATGTTTGTGGAAGTGCTTTTAAAGGCTTAAGCCTATGCCTGGGGTGGTGGTTTATTGTTTTGTTTTTTGTTTGGTTTTGGACTTTTTTGCCTTTTTCCTCTAGACTGTGAGAGCAGAGATTGGTCTTAGAGGGTTTAATAACCCAGCTGTGAAAAGGAAAATATCTCATCCTCTATAAATAGAATTTAATCGTTTTCCTTCTCTTTTCCACTGTGTGTGTGTGTGTGTGTGTGTGTGTGTGTGTGTGTGTGTGTGTCTGAGTGGATGTGTGTGGGTACAGCTGTGTGGGAAGGAGTGCCCCACCCCTGGTATCACCCTTTGTGCTCAGCACTGGCCTCCCTGTCCCGTGGAGGAATGCTGAAGCAGACTGATGCCAGGCAGTAACCCTGAATAGAGGTCTTTTCCCAGGTTCACACTATCAGCGGGCTTTTGTTTTTTTATCCCCCTGGATATGCTGTGCACTAGGACCATTCCTGTACCTTTCAAATTTCCACAAATCCAGCTTGAAATGTAGACTCTGGAAAGTGGCACCAGCAAGACCCGAGGGAAGTTGGTACCCCAGACAGGTGGGTCAGCTCCGAGCCAAACTCCGTGAGCCTCAGCACAGCTGGTACCAGGGCCTCTGCATCTAAGAAAGGACCAGGCTTCTGAAAAAAGATTCGGTCATTCATTTCTGATGCAGAAAAATAGCTGGTGCTGTGTAGAGGAGCACGTTTTCCGATTCAGGACCTATAACCACACCACAAAGGGCAACAACTCCAAGAAGGGCAGTGTGTAGATGAATAGCATACAATATACAATATATAATTTTCTGTGTGGATGACTTCCGGACACTGGGGATGCATCTCCAGCCCACTGATACAAATGTATAGTGAGGCTCTTACACAGCAGAAGTTACTGAGACAGACCTGGCCTCTAACATTTAGCTCAGTATGTGTGTCCTTAGCTGAGTTGTTTGTACTCTTTCTTCTTTCACTCCTAGGCAGGAAACAAAGTTACAGTTCGCTATTAATCATGGGGTTGATTTCCCAACTTGTAATGCTTTGGTGGCATTTTTTAGCTGGCATGGTAAGCAAGACTCAGATAGATCACCATGGGTACAAGCTAGCCCCTGCCTATTTCTCCCTGTAATCAGCAGAAGGAAAAGGCAATGATGATCTTTTTTCAGGGACAAGGCACCCAGATCTAGGTTTATTATGCTCAGTTAGAACTAAGGAGAAGCTCATGTGAGACGCAGGCAACAGGAGACAGACAAGCCTAGAAGTAGTAATGAGGGAATATGTGAAGCCCAAATTCTGAATCTTCCTTTTGCGGAACTGCTTCTAATACTCTATTATCCTTTCCAGAAACTTGAATTTTTAAATTCTGCTTTACTCATAACTTTGTAAAAGAAACTTTTATTTTAGCTTCTATTGGAAAATGTAAATATTAAGTATGTACCAGGCTTCTGTCTTTGTTTTCCTTCACTGAGGCCATAGTATTCCTGCGGAAGAGACGGGCTGAGGGGCAGCATATTCTTAATATTCTTAACTCTAATTTCATAGACAATTTAGGAAGTTTGTTTAATTTCTTTTCCCTTATAAAAAAAACTTTTTTTATTTTTAAGCCAAAATGTTTGTGAAGGTCCTTTTAAATTCAAAGAAAATGAAGTCAGGCATTTTTGGTGCAGAGAGCAATTCCAGACCCAGTAGGGGAGCCCATATGACTGAACAAAAACTCCTCTTGCACACAAAATGTGAGCTCCCTGCCTGGGGTTCGCACACTGATGATTGTCTGACTCGTTATTATATCTGCCTCCAAAGCTGAGGTTCTCTTCTCTGCTAACCTGCTCTGTACAGCAGATGTTGAAATGTTAACTGTGGGACAGCAGGTGTGGCTGGAGTTGTTTTTCTCAAGGTCTTTTCTGCACCCTTTTCTGATTTCTATGAGCCAGCCACATCAAGTTACAAGGTTACCCAGAGGCTTACTTGATATTTGGCATAAACTCCATTCCTGTTAACAAAGTCATGCGTGTCCCCAGGTATGCAGTTTTTCACCCGCTTCTAACTGAGCTTTCCCACTGTCAGATGGCTTGTAACTTCTGCTTCTGCATCTGATTTTCTTCTATGAGTGCAATGTGTTTCCTGAGGATTAAGTAATCGTGGAGTTTGGAGGACAAATTTAACTTGGAAAAGTAGAGCTGGAAAGGCATGGACTTGCTAAATAGGAAGACCTACTTCCAAGTCCCGCTTAAATGCTTTAAAGGGGAGTTCAGTAGTGGGTAAATCATCATACACTCTACAACTTCAGTTTTCCCATTATGAGTATAAGAAATTAATGTTTTTAAAGTGTTGGGGAGAATAGGAAATATGAAAAATTGGGGAAAGGTCTGGTATAACACCTACATGCAAGAAACACTTTTAATATAGACCAATATTTCAGCCCCCAATTGATTCCATGCTTTTTGTCATTGAATTTTGCATGAAACTGAATGCACTTCTTTGCTCCTCAGCCTTGGCTATATCATGTGACTTGCTTTGGCCAATGAACTTGGACCCAGGTAACAATATGTCAAATTCAAACACAGGCATTCATGAGACATGTTTTTGTTCTCTCTCTTGCACTTCTTTTGCCACCACAGGATATACGCCCACCTTTGTTTATAGCAGAACAATTCATAATTGCTAAATCTTGGAAGTAATCTATATGTCCATCAATAGATAAACAGATATCTGTGGTATTTATACAGAATTCAGTACTACTGTGTCTTAAAGAAAGATAAATTTGAGTCATTTATAGGAAAATGGATGTAACATGAAACCATAATGATTTAAAATAAATCAGACACACCAGCTTAAACATCACATGGCTTCTCTTATATGAGAAACCCATAATATAAATAAAGGGAAAAATTAAAGATAAATAATAGGAAACAAGGAGATAGACTTTTTTCAAATGGGAAGTAGATCAAGAGATAGAAAGATGGAGAAAGAGAGCAGGAAAAAGGCATGAAAAAAATCACTGAGATGTGTTGTGTACATGGACTGGTGCTCCAGAATAAATGCAATCATTGTGTAATGCAAACACATACTAATAGAAGTAAAAACTGGAAAAAAGAATTTTCACAAGTATTTAGCCTGAGGTCTAGAACAAATACACAGAGCAGACTGCATGCAGTCTGCAGTGAGGAACGAAGACCAGTCCAAATGACAAGCAGGAGTCTCCAGCCATAACCACCATAGCTAAGTCACACATTCCCAAATCACCAAGTATGGAGATGGCTTATTCCACAGATAAAGCTGAATGATACAATATTTCTTTAAAAATGAGTTTTCTGATTTAAAATGACATTTAACTATCAGCCTGATACCTGCTTTCCAGTATCTTCTCACTGAAATACCAATGAAAATACAGTAAGATGTGAAAAAAATCACACCATCACACACACAAAAAATTAGGCAAAAAGATAATGTCTGAGCCTGGAAAGAGCAGATATAATTCAGAGAAAATGACATCCAAAATTACTAATAACAGAACTAAAAATTGAAGAGTAGTCTCCCTCTTTTGACTATTCCCAGTTTAACTATTCTAAATTGAAGACAGAATATTAATCTTCTTTACCCACTATCCAAATGTTCTGTAATCAAGTGCCATGGAAAAAGTGACACTGTTTTACTACTGCTTGTGGAAGTATAGTCAATCATTTAATAAAATTATTCGGCAATAGCTATCAAGGTTGAAGATGTGTGTGCCCGATGCCAGGGCATACAATCCCACTCCACAAGAAGCATTCGCACACATGCGCGAGGAAGAAGTATTCAAGAGCACTAGTAGCAGTAGTCTGGGTAGCATGACATTTAAACACAACTGGGAACAATCTAAATGCATATAAACAAAATGCAGAAATGAATCACGATACATTTGTTTAATGGAATACAAACAACACTTAAAAATAACGTGGATAACTATTGTGAACAATATTATGTGAACACAATATTGAGTGGGAACCGAATCAAGAAGAATTTATTCAACATAATCTATACACAATTCACTAACAGGTAAAGTTAAACAAGCATGGTAATATGTAGAAATACTTAAACATATTGTTGAAAATAATATCTCCATCTGGAGATAAGATTGAGAAGGGCCATACAGACCTTCTAACTGCTACTTCCAGCAAATGCTCTATCTTCCAAGAGAGTGGAGACACATGTTGAGTTAACATTACTTACTATTTGCATGTATCATAAATATTCATTTATATTATTCAACCTTTAATTATAATATTTTAAAGTTATATTAATTTTCCTTAGTAAATCAATATATTCATTTAACCTGGAAATAGTTAAAAGCACATCTAACAAAAGGGGATAGATATATCCTATTAGTGAAAACAATTATAAGCTGTAGCTATTAAAAGCAATTTGGCACAAGCAAAAGAATGCACAGAAAAATAGATGGAAAAATCTAGAATCCATAAATGACAGTAAAATTATGTGGGAGTCATATCATAAAGTTGAGATGTATAATATATATGATATTATAATATTGTATCATCAGAGGTGAAGGTAATTTGGGACAATTGGCTCATTATTTGGAAATAAAGTGAAAATAGAGTAATACTCCAGATCTTATACCCAAATATTTTCAGATAAATTGATAGTTTAAAAGTTTTGAAAAATCCCTAAATTACTAGATAAATTTGTCATTGATTTTCAAATAATTTTGAGCTAAAAATGCTTTTAAAATTAAGGAAAAATTTCAGTTGAAAAATCTGCAATTCATATGATAGACAATGGGCTATTTTAAATATAAATTTATTTTAACATCTAGTCAGTACTGTTAATGAAGTGCTTTTGTTAGTGCTTTATATGAATAGTCTATTTTAATTCACAAAATCTAAGTGATATCCTTATTACTTATATTTTACTATGACAGCACTGAAATACAGAAATTTTAAGTAACTCTTTATAGGTCAAAGTAATGAAATCAGGATGTGAAATCATACTAACACAAGCACCCTGCTCTGACCACCACTTTATGCTACTTATAAACTAGTTCTTAGAAGTCAATAAGAAAAGATAAGTAGCTCACTTTAAATAAAAGAAAATGATAAAATATATGAATTATCAACTCACAAAACAAAAAATTTAAATGGCCAATAATCATATAAACGACCCCCAAAACAACATTGAAATACTAATGCCTATCAAATGAAAATCTTGAACAAAAACTAAAACCAATATTGTTTTAAAAGTAGAGAAAAAGGCATAACCACTTAATTTTTGTTAGATTGGGAACTGAAAGGCAATTTGCACAGGGCATGGTGGTGCATGCCTGTAATCCCAGCACTTGGGAGGCTGAGACAGGAGGATCGTTGCAAATTCGAGACCAGCCTGGGCTACAAAGTGAGCTCAAGGTCAACCTGCACTGCATACTGAGACTGTCTCAAAAAGACAAAAAAAAAAAAAAAAAAAAAAGCAATTTGCAAATACCTACAAAAATGTAAAAACATGTTTTTTCTCAAAAACTTATTTCTTAGAAATGTATTAAGAAAAATTCAACTCATGTGCCAGAAGTCATGATGGTATTCTTTGTAAGATTTATGTTATAGAAAGACTTTTACAAACAACAGTTTAAAGCTACTTAAGTTTTTGACAGGAGGAGGAGGAATCAATAAATTTATTAACTCATATCATAGAATTTTATGGAGCTTATAAAAACAAATTCAGTTACTCTATGTATACTGACATAGGAATACTTCCAAAATACATACTAAGTGAAAAAAATTGCAATGTATTTGAGCAAATTGTGTGGGTGTGGCCTTATTCATAAATAAATATTAATTTCTGGTGTATGATGCTGTGTAACCATAGCAATACCAAGTGGTTAAGATTGTAGCAGAAGAGACTTACTTTTTACCTCATCCTATTAAATGATGCCTTATATTTTACCATCTGAATGTATCACTTTACTATGATTTTTAATCAGCAAAAGAAAACACTTTGCAGAAAAATCTTGTTTCTCTAATTAAAAAACAGAAAAATACACATGAAACTATTATTTTAATAACCTGTAAAACAAAGAAAAAAAGACACTCTGTTTTGCTCAGCATTCTGGAAATAATTGCAGAGTGCAGAATCAAATTTCCTCGAAGTATTAGGTGACCATAAAAAAGGGAGGAGGAACAAGGCCTAGTCACGTGGTGGGAAAACGCTGCAATGAAAATTAGGGGTGAGGTGAGATGAGAGCTGGTAAGAAAATGGCTCATTGAGAGACAACTCGGTAAAACTCAATAAGAAGTACTGAAGGTAGCAAGAAGCAAAGCTAGTGCTGAAGAAATTGAATCTGTGGTATAAAGGGCTAAACCTAAGTAAGAAGCCTTGCAACATTACAAAATATACAGAACAAAAACTAAAAAGGTTAAATAAATGTCAAATATACATAAATATAAATGAAATGGATTCTTTGGCTGTGTGGACAGATCTCCTAGACTCTGGTACATTTGACTTTTTGGATATTATAAAACAATCCTATAAGTTATGTGTCCTGTATGAAATCTATTCCCTTTCAAACCCGGACTACACCACCAGGAGACAAGTAAGACTTCACATTCTAAGGATTGTGTCAAATATTCCATATGGTATAGTAGACCGAGCTTCTAAAATGGCAACAAGTATCATCTTCAATTATGAATCCTTCTTTGCAACATGACTTTGAAGTGTCTCCCATTAAGGAGTGGACTCCATTTCCCTCCCCTTATCTATGAACCTGTGCTCCCATTACTTATTTTGAACTATAGAGAAGGCTAGATGTCATGCTGCGCTAGTTATAAACTCAAGATTTAACAGACAGCATGCCTGTCTTGCCTCTCTGGGAACACTACCCAGATGCCATATGAACAGGCCAGGCCTGGCCTGTTTAAAAGACTCCATGTAGGATCAAGCCATTCTAGTCTAGGAGACAAGCTCCTAATGACCCTAGCAAGTGCCTAGGAATGAGAGAATGAGGACATGAGAACATGCTAGACCAGAAGTTCTCATCAAACCCAAAGGGTTAACTTGCAGCACTGGGTGCTAAAGAAATTATTATTGTCAGTTTAAATCACTCTTTTCAACTTTTTTACTTGGCAAGAAACATTGTATCTATGGTATGATTTTTATATGGTATGTTTAGATGGTATTTGTAATATGTTTACATGGTTTGATGTTTTATGTCTATTTATAGAAAGATGTTTTGAAAAATCTGTACCTTGTGGAATAACTAAAACAAGCTATTTATCACATGTACTACTTTATATGCATTATTTTTGTGTGGTGAGAGGAAAAATTCCACTGAGTAATTTTCACATATGCAATATATTATAATTAACTATAGTCACCATCATGCATGATAGACCTCTTGAACTTGTTCCTCCTGTCTAACTGAAATTTTGTGTCATCTGAGGAACATTCTGCAATCTCTTCGATTGTCACTAGCTTCTAATGTCGTTTTTAGGCAGTAAGTGTTAATTGATATATTCTCATTGACTACACCTGTCATTCATGTTGGAAGGCAAAGAAAGATCATCTCAAGGAGAAAAAGAGCTTGAAAATATATTCTCTTTAAGAAGTTATTTGAGAGCCGGAAATGGTGGCACATGTCTATAATCCCAGCACTAGAGAAGCTGTAGCAAGAGGATCACCACAAGTTGGAGTGCAGCATGGGCTACATAATGAGCTCAAAGCCAGCCTGAACCTGTCTCCCAGAAAAGAAAAAGGAGGATGAAGAGGAGTAGGAAGAAGAGGAGAAAAGGGGAGGGTATTATTAGGCATGAAACAATAAATAGATAATGCAAAATTTTGAGGACAAGTCAGAAAATACGCTAGTACAAAATTTAGTAGAGATTAGTGCACTAAATTCTTATAAATATGATTTAAAACAGTACAACTTATCAATATGCTCATGAGCATCTGTAATATAAAATAATTATGAAATTACAGAAAACTGAATTCAAATTGTAACTTTTCAAACACTAGAAGCAGAAAATAGAGTGTGTAAAACTTATTATTTTAAAATATAGAGTACTTAAATTCTTCAACTCTCATATCAAATAGAAAGGTATGTGTTAGGATATGTGTGAAAAGAACTTAAAGGGTTAGACATATGGTTTTACAATAGACTGCAATCAAAATATTCAAACCTCCCGAGAAAAGACAAGCAATGAATGCAAATATACAGCAAAAGACAGAAACATCAACAATCATGAACACCTACAACCAAATAAAAACAAAATGATAGAAGTAAGAGCAAATGTATCATTTATTGCAATGAACACAAAAGGATGAAATCTCATATTAAACATGATTGATATAGGAAGAATCCAATTAAGCAGAAGCCTAAAATTGAAAACAAGATATGTCAGAAAAATACAAATAAACATAAAGCTATAATTATAGCAATAAAATAAGACAATGCTAAGTTCAAGGCAAAATATATTAAAAGAAATTTTAATGATTTTATAATTATCATTTTATGACTATAAAGAAGAAAATTCACAAGATACATTATAAATTTTTGAGAATACACATCAGTCAACATTGTTTCAATACATAAAATAAAAAGTATAAAAACCAAGACCAAATGTTTAAAACTCTCCTTACAGTGCTACTGCCAGATCAAATGGATATAAGTAAACATAAAACAAAAATTAAGATCCTGTGGTTGTAAATCACTTTAGATCCGTGGATCCGTATGAGAATCTCATGAAAGCCCCTCTTTACTCAAAAGCATGTGCTTATTCCCTATATGTACAGGGCTATGGATGCCCTGAAGCTGATTTGTAAACTTCTTTGTGGCTCCCTATGGCTTAACAGTATTAGATAAAAGAATATGAGATAAATAATTAATAAAGGTTGGTTTAATAATTACCAAACCTTAACTCTCTGGAGAATAGATTTCCAGTGTCTGTGGGTCACTCACATAAACCCATTATATATTAGACCTACAAAGAGCATTTACAATTCTAAAAAGTTGCAGCCACAGTCTCTAATCAGTATGCAACAAAATAAGAGATTAATAAAAACATACTAACCCTAAAAATAAAGCCACTTTAACTTAAATTGTAAGACTCATTCTCCAAAATAACTCTTTGATCAAAGAGAAAAAGAAAACAGATAAAAATTTAGCAAAAGAATGTTACATACTATATCTTTGAAAGTATGAAGTTAATATATCAATTAGTTATTAAAAGCAATCCTGTTTTCATTTTTATTAGCACATATTTGCAGTCCATAGTAATTACATTCATTGTAGGGAATCGGTACATGCACATAATACATAAATAATCTTTTTCTCTCTTCCCTTCACTCTTTTATTTTACCAGCATCATATTCATTTATTATGTCATTATAAAGTTAATTATCATTTAAACATATAAAACACCCAAAGACTATTATACTAAATCAAGTATACGTTGATTTTAGATACATTGTCCAAGCTGGATACAAAATAACTTTTTTCTCTCTCTTTTCCTATTATCTGTCTCTTATTTCACTTTATTTACATATTGAGTTTTTCAGAGAAGAGAACCCATATGATGTTTAACCACGTGTGCCTGATTTACTTTACTTAATGTTATAGTCTCAAGATGTATCTATTTTCCTACAAATGATTCAAATTCATCCTTTAGAGCAGAATAGTACTCCATTGTGTATAAATACCACAATTTCTTTATACATTCATCTGTTGAACATATAAGCTGTCTCTAAGATTTAGCTATTATGAATTGTGCTGCTAGAAATGAGTATGAATATATCACTGTATCATGATGTCTTTCACTCTTTCGGGATATCTAGAAGGTATATAGCTGGGTCACATGGAATTTCTATTTTTAGTTTGTTTAGGAAAGTGATTCCACAGTGCTTGTATCAATTTACACTCTCACCAACAATGGAGAAGTGTCCCTTTTCCCCTGCAGCCTTGCCAACATTTGTTACTGGCTGATTTCTTGATGATGGCCATTCTCTCTAGAATGGGATCTCAGTTTTGTTTTACTTTACATTTCTCAAATGACCAACAATATTCAACAGTTTTTCATCTATTTATTGGTCATTTGTATTTCTTCATCTAAATTTTAATATAAAAAGTAGCAATAGCTTGGAAGAGAGTTAATACACATGATATTGAGATGTTGGAAAGGCTATGATAATACAAATAATATGAACAGGTATTTAAAGAAAAGGAGAAAACTGTGAAACAGACAGAGACCTCAGAAATAGGTTCCAGTTCATAAATGACTTTGAGGTCGAGTAGAGTTAATTCTTTAAAGCAATGAGGAAAGATGTTTAGTGCACAGTGTTTAGAAAATACATCCCCTAGGACATAAGGAGAGAAATCAGGCGAGCGATTCCTGCAAAGTTAATGTGAAAATAAAGAAACTCTGACAATTACAGGTAAGCAGAGAAATGAGCATTAAAATGAAATACTAATTTATACCCGTTATAAGACAAAAATTAAGAAGATAGGATAGAAAACAGGTTTCTCATACAATACTGATGGTCATGTAAACTGGTACTGCCTCTGTGGAAAGTAAGCTGGGTCCTTAGTAAAAGCAAATACGCACACACTGTGTTGTCCACCAATCCTTCCTTGAGCAAGCACACAGAGAAATTTTCCAGCAAATAAGTAAAGAACCATGTTAAAATATGTTTTAATGTATGTGTTTTATTTAGTTTGCTTTGGATTTTTTTGTTTTGGGAATGACCTGGTTACCCAGTAACTGGGGAATTGCCTTGGTTACTTTTCTCACTGCTAAGATAAAATACCCCACCTCACATGTTAAAGGAGGAAAGGTTTCTTTCAGCTCACAGAGGTTTCAGTTCATAGTCAGCTGGCTCCGAGGTAGGGTGACATGGCAGACAGGCATGACAGAGAAGAAACAGCCCATGCATCTTGGCTACTTTTGTCTCGTTGCTGAGACAAAATATCTGATGCCCAAAATTAAGGAAGGAAAGGTTTTTTAGCTCACAGTTTGTGGAGGTTTCAGTCCATACTTGGCTGGCTCCAAGGCAGGGTGGCACACAGCAGCGGGGAACAGTTCATGGTGGCAGAAAACAGCAAAAACAGCAAGAGCAAAAAAGGAGGAGTGACATAAAAAAGCATCTTTCCCTCCCTTACACTGTGTGCAAACTACCCACCCAGGGCAGGTGTAGCACTCACACCCATAATCCCAACATTAGACCATGTATCAATCAAAAACCTAGAAGCCCACCTCATGACTGCAAGAGGCTTTGAGGGGACATCCAGACATAAACCATAACACCAGGGTGTGGGAAGACAGGCAGAGAGAAGCAAGGAGCAAGCCTGTTTTTCCCCTTTATCCCTTCCAGGCAACTCCCCTTTTGGGTCCTGCTAGCCACACCCAGGGTGGGCCTTCTCATTATCTACACCCAGAGTGATGCTAAACTAATCAGTGAACTAATTTAATAATCACACATCCTAGACACAGCTACCTCCAAATAGCCCCATCTATGACTGCATGAAGCTTTTGGAGGACATCTCGATACAAGCCATAACAGGAATGAATAACTCAAAGGAAGAAAATAAACACAATGTTCTTTAACCTTAAAAGTGAAGAATGAGGTGGACTGAGTAACTTTGATGAAGGCAACAGTATGTAATGTAGCAACCATTGTTAATTCCTATCATTTTGTTATGAGGTCATGTATCATTTTTGTAGTTTTTGTGTTCATTTTATTTTGTCTTTATTGTTGTTTGGTTACCTTTTTATCTTTAAAATTAGAAATATAATGAGTTGTCTCTATAGGAAGAAAGGAAAGAATGAGATGTCATTCAGCACTGTGGACAGTCACTTAAAACAAGTAAAATAAATGGGTTCATATAAAAGAGAGGCCCTACCTGGACTTGCTATTTCAAGATCCTGTGATTAACTTAACTTTCTTACTCTGAGTTCTTTTGTTTTGTTTTTTTTTTATTT
>PVLD010028620.1:0-19182 GCA_004027595.1 Dinomys branickii
GAGACAGGGTCTTGCTATGCAGTTCAGGCTGGCCTTGAGCTCACTTTGTACCCCAGGCTGGTCTTGAATTCAAAATGATCTTCCTGCCTCAGCCTCCTGAGTGCTGGGATTACAGGCATGTGCCACTAGGCCTGGCTTAATACCCTTTTATTTTTGGCTTTTTTGAGGCAGGGTCTCACTATATAGTTCAGACTAGCCTTGAACTCACTCTATATCTCGGGCTGGCCTCGAACTTACAATTGATCTTTCTGCCTCAGCCTCCCAACTGCTGGGATTATAGTCATGTACCACCATGCCCAACTGACACCTATTTATCTTAATTGCATGAACAGCTGGGACACTATGGTAGAAATATGTCATGGTTTTGCTTACCTAGTGCTTTTGAAATGCCCTTTGAAGCCTTGGGAAACTCACGATTTGAGTCCCGTCTCAATGGAAAAAAATAGCACACCAAATTGTACGAAACCCCAAATCAAACCAAACCTAAACTAAAATAACCCGGGCTAGTGCAGGCCTGTTATCCCAGCATCTTGGAGGCTGAGGCAGGAGGATCACCACGAGTTCAAGGTCAGCCTCAATTACATAGTGAATTGAGGGCCAGCCTGGGCTACATATTGAGGCTCTTTTTCAAAACACACATTGAAACCCTAAAAACTGAGAAGAAAAGTTCCCTGGCTTCTGCAGCATGTGACATGTCTGCTCAAGGTGTCAAGCGCACCTGCTCAATTGGGATCCCAATTCAGAAGCCAGCAGTGAGAGCACACAAGTGCCACACGGACCTCTTCCCAAAGGCAGAACTGTCCCAGAGCCTCGCATTTAGGAGCAGCAACTGGGTCTTTCCACACAGTACAGTTTGGCTGTGGTTCTCACTGTGGAGTTTCCAAAACTTACTTTTCCAGCCCTCAAACAGATCTGTACTACCTAGAGTTCTTTAAATACATTAATTGTCATTTAGAGATGGTCTGCACTAAGATAGGGCTAAACATGGTTTTCTTAGTCTCAAGTTACTTCAGGAACAGACTGGTTCACAAAATGCCCTCAAGTCAGGAAAAGAATCAGGACTCAGAAGCACCTCAGGCTAAGGTGACTGCAGTGGCAGCGGGCTTGCACCTCCCTCCAGTGCCTGGCCTGTCTACATGGGCTTCCAGTTCCACCATGCCTCAACCAGAAATATTCTCTGTGAACCGTATTTCAAGTTGACTAGCTAAGTCTTTTGTTTTTCTTCCTCAAGGCAGGCCAAACAAGTATTCTGTTACTGACCAGCTAATGGTATGTATGTGTTTATGTATTTATGACAGGGGCTTGAACTGTTTCTTGAACTATATAGCCAAGGCTGGCCTTAAACTTAGTGACCTTCCTGCCTCAGCCTCCCGAGTGCTAGGATTATACGCATGCATCGCCATACCCAGCTGTTTGGTAAACGTTTAGTGCTCTGACTGCTCGAGTCTTCTGCTTGGGGCAGTTTATGTGTTGCGTTGCAGGCACACTGCTCTTTCCCTTTCCAACACAAAGAAAGCACGGTTACACAAACTCAGAACCAGTGCAGCTGGCTGCCCCCTCGGCCAGCAGACGTACTCTTTCACTTAATTGACTTGGTGGTAATATATTTTATCAGGAAGAAAACTTTAGCCAGGAGTAGTAGTAGTACATGCCTGTTAATCCTCCTGCCTCTAGGAGGATGAGGAAGGAGGATCACAATTTTTTGGAGGGCAGAGTTTCATTATGCAGTTCAGGCTGGCTTTGAGCTCACTTTGTAGCCCAGGCTAGTCTCAAACTTGCAATAATCCTCCTGCCTCAGCTTCCCGAGCGCTGGGATTACAGGGGTGCACCACCACACCTGGCTTAAGGATCACAAATTTTATTCCAGCCTGGGCAACTCAAGGAGACCCTGTCTCATTAAAAAAAAAAAAAAAGCCTGGGGGTGTAGTTCAGCTCAAAGGCCCTGGGTTTTGTTTTCTGACTGTGCTTGGAGTGTTTATCTTTAATTTCATTGTTTCCCTATCATTTTCTTTTCAGTGCCCTGGTGATCTGTAAAGTTTAACATCAAATGTCTGATTTGCCAGTTCACACTTCTTCTGTATAGTAGTAAACTGGATACAGTATTCTTTTCATTTGAAACTGATCTTCTCTAGGCTCAAAGTCCCATTTTCAGTCCTTTCTAATCTTATTACAAATTCAAATAAAATATCTGTGAGGTTACTGCTTTTTGCAATAAGTGAGTCAAAGGAAACAGCTGATCTTTCAGACAGTGTCTTCAGAAGTACCTGCTCATGTATGTCTGAAGTTTGTTCTTTCTTGGCAGTTGAGATGGACTGTCCCGGACTGAATAGCTCAATATTTGTCTTTCAGGTACAGGAACAATTTGTTGGTAGATTAAATGTCCAGTTGAGTTGCTAGCACCAAAGGCAATCATTCAAGGAACTTCATGGTCACTGAGGACAATAATTCACAAACCATAGTCAGCAGCACCTACATTTCAGCTTGTTACAAATGCCCACTGTTGGCCCCTCTGAACGTACTCAAACTGGTCCAGCTGTGCCTCTTTGCTTTTGTGACGAGGCATTCCTGAGTTGCCCAGGCTGATCTTAATCTCTGGCTTGAGAGTCCAGTAACTGGGGTTACAGGTGTGCACTTCTGTGCCTGGCTTTCAAGATTATTCACATACATCTTTGTTGGAAAACCACTGAGCTGCAGTGCAACCCAAGTAGGGCACCGCAACTACTGACAAATCCCAGCCCCGGGGTCAGTTTGCTACCCGTACCAACACAGCCTGTGAGCACTCGGCCTGCTACTGCTCATGGAGCACCGCAGGAACTGAGACCTGCCCGTTTACTATTCTGAGCTCGGTCTCTTCACTAGGGGGTCTCCCCCAGCAACCTTCTCTTTAGGGGACGACACAGACTGACTGGCCTTCCCCAGCAGTGCTGCCCACAGGAATTCCAGGCTTCTGGCACGTGGAATGAATTCTTTCATTTCCAACTCTGATCATGTTTCTTTATGTGAGCAGTTCTATTCTAATTAATACCCCATCTTTTTCCATAAAAATACTTAGAGTGGTTTATAAAAATTGACATGCACTAATTCAGACAAAATCAGGAGTGAAAGAAAACGGTTGTACATGTATCCCTGTTATTCACGGCAGCCCTCAAGGTCAAACAGAATATTATTTATATGCAATTGCAGATAAAAATTTGACAAAATTTAAAGGTATAGTCCAAAGTACACGAGGAGCTTACAAGTGGAGCACTGGGAGGAGTGTAAGCTTTGGAGTCAAATGTCTCAGATAAAATCACAGCACTTTAATATTCTGGCATTCTAGCTTTAAAGACAGACAGCCCCATCACCTGCCAGTTACAAACACAGGGGAGCAGCAGACAGTGAACTGCGTGGCTCACTTCAAGGGCACCGGGCAGTGGGTAAAGTCGCTCCTCACTTCCCCTTCCCTGTGCTCTACGTGGCTAAAAATCCCTTTCCATCTCAAATGCAGAGTACATGACTTTTATCATTAAAAATGAAATTCTTATTTATTCAACATGAGCATTTATCGTCAGCTACCCTCTATCTTTTGATAAATGCATCGAAACATACTAGTAAATTATCTTTACTATTTTCTTTTATGAAGGACTTCCCCTCATCTGTATCCATCAAAAATAAAGTTTTAAGTAGAATTTTCAAATACCCTTTTGACTATCTTATTAGTACTAAATCTACCTTTGAGGTTCCACATGTTGGCAAAATACTGATTATACCTGGCTGCAAAAAATTGGCCCTAACACATGGGGTGATAAATACGTTCACTTTAGACCCAGTAGCAGCACGGGGTGATGGGGCAGGCAGCTGCACTCGAGAGCTGGGAAGAGATTTATACTTAAAGAATCATCAGACTTTCCAGTAAGAACTGCGGTAAGAAAAAGGAAATACCCTGTGTGGGCCTGTCAGGGTCACTGCTGAGTCCTGTGCTAGGCAGTCTGCACGCTAATCTGCATTTGTTTTCATTGGGCTGCAGCAGGGTAAGGAAAAAAGTGGAAAAACATTGAATATCAAGAAGTGCTCATCACGTAAAGAAAAATTAATTTCAGGAATGGTTAAGTGCCACCAGACTTCTTCAAATGTTTTTATTACAGTAAGAGGAATTTTTCTCTTAATGCATAGAATCTGAAGAAAAAAATTTATAGCTTTTAAAAGAGGCCCTTTTGACAGTTATTAATACAAATGTGAAATAAGGTCCTTCCAACAAATACCAATTTCAGTTATAGTTTACATACAGCAATAATTTATTCTGAAATGTTCATTTAGTTTCTGTTGAGACACACATCATGTCTCATTAATAAAAGAGCAGCCATCTCACCTCAAATACCAGAATATACAACAGTTACAGCATAGCAAAAATTCTACCTACTTTCAGATAAAATCTAGTTCAGGTAAAATAGTTTCATTCAATGTTTTACAGTTACACAGATTTTTTTGAGCACAAAACAGTGTGAGTTATTACACTGTAGCTATCTCTATGCACGTCATGTAACCACAGAACTGTTAGTCATTACTTCTGAAATTGAACCATCAGTTTCGTTCATGCAGTAAAGCAAAGCAGGCTGGGTAAACTTATTCATTGGGAACCATATTACTGTGAATTTCACAGCCACATGATTATGACGTTAGATGGATTTACTAGGACTAAAACTTTTTTTTGCATAAATACCAATTTCTCCCTGATGTAAGTTTAGTTTATAATCTAGAAATGATTGGTAACAGCAATATATATTTTCTATTTGTAGTGTTCATTATTTTAAGACACACGATAATTAAAGGATGATGGGATGGATGGTACTTAAATATATGTAAAACATACTGTACAAATATACTTGGCTTTACCACTTTCCCTAAATATGAGTGCCTCCCAAAATTTGACCAGTGAAGACAAAGCGTACTATCAAATATGGCTTCCAGAACAAAAACCTCTACGAATCAAACCTATTTACAAAACTGTTCAATCTTTTATGTTCTCATCTGAAATGAAATTTGTTAGAGCAGCTGCACTTCACACCTAATTTTCTTAGTTTCGCCCTTCCAGCTCTTTAAACAGATGTGACAAGGTAAGACCCAGACTGACGCTTAGGACTTTGAGTTCCACTGGATTCCGAGCTGTCGGTTTTTGAATCTCGTTTCTTTGCGTTGTTATTCACTGGCGTGGGGATCTGAGACGGCCGGGCTGAGGTGCTGTCGGCGCTGCTTTTCCTAGGGCTGGGGTTGTAGTTAAAAGGAGTCACTCGGGCAGCAACAGTCCCACTAGGTGAGCTGTGCTTGCTGGAGCTGCTTGAACTGAACGGGGTGCGCTCTGCTATGGAATTTTCACCAGTGTCCACTGAAGGGACAGGGTTACCTTGTCCTGGTTTTACCTCGGCCCCTCTCTGGTCTGGAGCGTCCGCCTGAACGCAGGTGCCCAGGCGGTTCTCCAGACCCGTCGTGTGCACGGAGCCACCACTACCCAAGTTCGCTTTTCCCTGATTATCCTTTGAACTCTTAATGCTTGGGTTTCCCTTTTCTGAGACGCTGTCAATCACTGGGGGAGTGTTACCTGTGGGAGATCTTCCAGATCTAGGGTTGTTAATAGGACAGTCCTCAATTCTCACCCAAACGTCCTCTGTTTTAGAAACAGCGGGTGCCATTTGATAAATCAAGGTCTTTGATTCAGCACCATTTGTAGCACCTGAGGAAGTGGTTGGAGAAGTCAGACTTGCGGAAGAAATTTCACTTTCTTTTATTTTCCTCCATGTTCCTTTTGTGGATACTGGGTTTTCCTTCATTTGCTTGGTTCCTGAAATAGAGTACACGTGTTTCTCATCCTCGCTTTTTGCCTTTTCACTGGACTCTGATGAAGCCGAAAGAATTGAGGATGAGCTTCCAGTTCTTCTCCAAGTGCTTACTCGGGGAAGGGAGGAGGAGTGTTTGCTGTGCTCACGCTTCCAGGTCCCTGACCTGTTGATGGGCAGCCGGGAAGGACTTTCCGAGTGGGAGCGCGCGATGTCGTGCCGCTTGGCCGGCCTTGCGTCACTGTACTCTACAGTGGGGCTGAGGTTAGGGGGGAGCTTTCGCCACCCGCCGGCCTGAACGGATGGGTGCGCGGACAGAGACATATCAGGAAGGGAAGGGCTTAAAACTGGTGTTTGCGCCTGGGACCTAGTGGGAGAATCTGGTCTAGAAGATGGAGACAGAGATTCAAATGAAGCAGATTCCTCCAGTTTCCTCCTCAGGGTTGGGCTCGGAGCTTCTTTTATGAAAGTCGACTGCCGTACTAAGACAGGTCTCTCTGATCTATCAGACTCGCTTCCACTTGACTTGGTTGAAGACATCCTGGAAAGTTCCACCTTTCTATTGGATCCACTGCTATTACTCATCTGATTTAGTCCTTTGGAGGCAGACTCACTGCGGGAGATACCACTGGCACTCTTGGACAAGCCCGCTGGCTTGGGGAAGCTCTGCTGGCCTGTCTGCCGGCCTGGGGATGTATATGGCATTTTCCCAGCCCCTGAGGCCTTAGCTGAAACGGTGCTGGGGGAAGACGTCCTGGGCAGCTGAGACAGCTTGTTAGGAGGACTCACTCCGTTCCTACCAGGGGGGACAGGGCTTCGCCCTGGAGACTGCACAGGTCTGCTTAATGGTTGCTGGGCGGGCCTTGAAGGGGTGGAGTCTCTTGATCCTGACCTAGAAGACCCTTTGTTTGACCCACTTATCTGGGAAGTCTGCCTGGTGATAGGGCTTACCTCGGATTTTACTGATGGCTTGGCTCCCCGAGGGGAAGTGGTGGCTGTCTGACCTTCACTTGGGCTCCTGGAGGCTGGAGTCTTCAAGGGAGGGCCCTTTTTAGAGACAGGACTTGTACTCGAGGAGCTATTCCGAACTCCGGGAATATGGATCATTGTCCTACCTCGAGAGATTGAAGGCACATTTGCTTGAAGGGGCTGTTTCATTTGGCTTGAAATTTCTGAATTAGATCTAACTTTTCCAGTGATCAAACTTTTATAAACTTTTTTTCCTCCTTTGATTCCTTTATTTTCTGACTCCATCTTTTTAGTTTCCAATGTACTTTTCTCACCAGGTTTGAGAATTCGTGGGCCTTTATTACTTGTGAAGGGTTTTTCTTCTTGATCAGGTGTGAGATGAAAAGGCGATCCCAGTGAGATCCCTGATTTCAGTGAAAGGATAGAATCCGAGTCAGATGACGCTTGTCTAGATAAGCAGGCAGCAGCAGCAGCTTGATGTAAACTACTCACTATGGAATTTGCACCTTCTTGAATAGCTTTCCAATCAAAATTTTCTGAATCGGGGGATAAACCATGCTCTGAATCTGGCCTCTGTATATCTTTCAAATCAAGTGTCAAATCTTCAGCTAATACACCAGCCACGTTTCTGGGACTGTGCTTTCCATTATCACCCTTGAGTCTCGAGGGCCTTTTCTTCTTTGGCATTGCAGAACTTATACACTCCTGCAAGAGGTCATCTTCAGAATCAATGCTAAGAGAACTGAGAGAACTATTTCGTGAAAAGCAAACGGGGGTATCTTCCACATGAAATGACTTAGGAGCATACCCTGAGGCCTGGGCTTTACGTGGTTCTCCCTGTGAGTCAGGGGGCTCTGTCTCTTTGATGGGTTCGTTTTCTTTGTTGTTGTTTTCTTGGTCAATATCACTGAGAGAACTCAGGGAGGAATTACGAGAAAAGCACACTGGAGTATTTTCTATAGCAAAGTTCTGTAATTTTTCATCAGTTGCCGCCCCTCTATCTGGAATATCTTTGGATGGCTGGGGAAAAGTGGGTTGCTTCTGTGGTAAAGGTTTAGACTGACCTCGATGTACTGGATGTTTTGCAACAACTTGTGTTTTATTAGCTGACTGCTGGCTAGAGGTTAGTTCTGTGTGACGGGTGACTTCAGCCTCTGAGTCCTTACTTCCTTTCCCCTTCCTTAGTTCACCCTTCTCCCTAGAAAGGTCAACATCGTCATCATCAAAATCTAGGGAACTCAGAGAGTCATTTCGTGAGAAGCAGTAAGGCGTCCCTTCAATAGGGGTGTAATGATGGGGGGAATCGAAAGAAAAGCTTCCTTTGACTCGATCTTCGTTATTTGGCAGCTTATCATTCAAGTCCTTGGGATTACTTTTCAAATTCTGTTTCTTTGAATCTTTGTTGTCTGAGAAAGTTCTGTCAGCATGTAAATTATTTTTTGAGTCTGTATTCTTTCTTGCACGTGTCCTACAGTCAGTATTTTGTGGCATAGGCTTTACTGGCGAAGCGGGCTTCTTTTTCTTACTGTCTGCCTGGGTTTTGTCAGTCCCGGGAGAAGACACACACGCTTGCTGGACCTGGTCCATTATCTTTTTCACCCGGAGAGGCTTGTGACTTTTTCCTTTGGGCATCGCAGAATTAATGCATTCTGCAAGAATGTCACCTTCTTCTGTTTTCCCGTCATCCAGGTCAGGCATAGTTACAGAGGAGGGTTTCCCTCTCTGAGCCTCGTCTGTACTTCTGCCTTCTGTAGGAATGGTGTCTCTCTTTTCAAATTCTCCGGACGGGGCCCCTGCTCTAGTCCCTTCCCCAGCAGCTAACTCATTTGGAGGCGATTCTATTGTTAGATCACTTAGTGACGTAGCTGTGGAGAAGTTTATAGGTGTCCCTTCCACACAATACACGCGCGGCATGTCTTCTCCAGGTGTAAAGCTAACGTGCTTTGGTGTTTGCAGCCTGTTCTGTGACGGCAGAAGCTTGTAGACAGGCAGCTGGCTTGGTCTCCTTGCAGCAGGAGGAGGTGATTTTGAAGCAGTCTGGGCTGGCTTTTTGGCTTTGCGTGATGACTTTGTTGGCATGGCGGAAATAATACACTCTTCTAATATTTCAATATCATCATCATCTGAATCATCTAAGAGATCTTTTTCAGAATCAAGACGTTTCTCTGCCTCTTCCTCCTGCTTTCCATCTGCATCTTCAGGCTGCTCTGGCTCTGTTTCATTCCCGTTGTCATTCTCCTGAACCGGAGGCATTATTCTCAACTCCACATCTTTCTGTATAAACGGCTCGTCAAGGCTCAGCGCACTCAGGCTGGAGGAACAAGAAAACCCATCCGGGGTGCTCTCCGTGGCAAAGTGTAGCAAGGTGTCAGCCTCTGGAAGGACCTGGACCCTCTGAACCGCCGCGTTTACCGCAGCTTGCTTAGGTGCACTTTCTCGCTTTTCCACAGGAGGCGCTTTGTTTTTCGGCGCCTCTCGCTTGCTCTGAGCTGTCTGAGGAGGCGGGGCAGGGGGCGGGGTCTTACCCCTGCTCGGCGGCGCCGTCTGCCCGGGGCTGTCCGGGAGGTCACTGGGGCTGACAATACCGCTTACCATCCCGCTGCACGGCTCACTCTGCACCGAGCTGGCTATGGAGCGGCTTTCAAAACTATCCAGCGAGCTAACAGAAGTACATCTGCTGAACATGAGGGGAGTCTCCTGAACGTAGTGTTCCGGCGGGCTTTTTGGTGTCTGAGCACCACTTTTGGAGGGAGATTTTGCACCCGAAGAAAATTCAACAGCTTTGTGCCTGGTGGATTCCGCGGATAAACCAGAAGCCTGGAGTCTGCTGGATTTGGTTCTGACATGCTGGGACGCCGCCGAGGCTTCACTGGCAGGGTCTTCAGTTGCTCTAGTCACACTGTTCTCTTTTATTTCTGCTATTTTCAGAGTATTAGCAGAGTCTGCTTCTTGTGGGGTCTGATCACATCCTATTTCATCTTCGGCCGATGACAAAGACGATAAGGAGCTACACCTTGAAAAGCATATTGGGGTGTCTTCCACACAGTAGGTCTGGATTGTTTCCTGGTTGATAGAGGGGACTTTGCAGGTGGCAGCTTTTTGAGTCTGACCACTTCTACTCTGTGCTGAACCTGGATGCAGCTGAGCCTGCCTTTTGGCATTAGAGGACGGTGTGGCTGGATTCTCACTGCCGGACGAGATGTGCTCAGTGTTACTGCTTTGTGCAGATGGACTCTTTGGGAATGAGAATGACGATCTCTGTGCGGACGCACTGTCTGTGGCGTATTTTAGACTGTAATCGATAGGCTGGTCCACATGATGCTTTTCTTCATTGAACTTTATGCTGTAATTTGGTGGTCTCTCTTCTTCATGCTGCTCTTCCTCGGAATAACGTTCGCTATAGTTGGTTGGCTTATCGTCTTCATAGTCATCTTCCTGACACAAGGACTGGTTCACAGTTTGAGTCATCCCATGACTTGAACCCACTCGATTTGCTTCAGAGCCACTGGTTCCTCTGGATCTAAATGGGGAAACACATTCCTGCTGTCCAAAATGTGGCTGGAACTTGAGGTGCTTGTCATCAGTGCCCTCAGAATACACGGGGTAAGTGGTATTTTGATTCCTTGATTGTCTTTGCTCACTTTGTTTTATTTCATCTTCTAGTATGTGTTTGGGTCTTGCCCATCTTTCGTTCTGTGAAGGACTTTGTCTTCCGGAGTTCAGCTGCTCATCTGAGTACTTAAGGCTGTAATTTATTGGTGTATCTAGCTCTCCATCATTATCATCCATATGATTTGCACTATGTATTTTATGGGCCAGGTCAGCTGGGTATTGACCATAACTGCAAAATTTACTTTCATCATCTTCAGAGTATGATTCAATTGAGGGCTTCATTTGCCCTCTTTTACCATAACCATCACTACTGCTGACACTGTTTAAGCTATCGTTTGAAGATCTCTTATATTCCAGCTTGGCATAGGGCATAGAACATGTCCTATTTGAATTTTCTGTCTTAGTGAAATTGTATGTGTTTGAATGTGTGTGGGCAGCAGAGCTTCTTCTTATTGCATTCCTCTCGTCTGTAACACAATGTAAGTCGGTGGTGGAACCGGAGTTTCTCTCCTCCTGGGAGGAGGTATGAATAGCTGATACTTCTTCCATAACTTTGGCAATCTGCGCTGCAGTGGTAGAGATCTGCAAACCTCGTTTTGAAGAGGTTCCTGGGTTTTCTGTTGTTGGATGGTAGCTGCTTAGGCCGATCCCTCGTTCTTTCTCCAGACTTCTGTCTTTTTCAGAACGAGAACTATCCCCACTGCCCCTTGATGAAGAAGAGCTGGGCAACACAGTAGTATTCAAATATGGAGAAAGAACAGTCATGTTTCCAGTATTAAAACTCTCTGACCTATTATCATCATGTCGGTTAGAATCAAAAACATAGTCACTGTAAAGACTCTGCTTGTGTCTCTGCTTACTACGATGAGATGTCTTGGGACTTAAATTGTCAATATTGTCAAAAGTTTCTGATAAATGCTGAGCATCTAATTCTGCTTCTAGGGCTTTCTGCTTCCTAACATGAAGCGAAGGCAAGCTTGAACCTGGAGACATAATGTTGGCATCCTTGTATTTTGCAGGTCTGTTTGCCATGAGATTCCTTAAAGCTGCAGCACTCCCCATAGCAATCATTTTGTGCTTTGAATGAATGAGGTTCTTGAGCATGCTGACTGCTCCCATGTCCCATAATGCTTCCTGGTCTTTAGGATTTCTTGCTGAGAGATTCCACAAAGTTCCACACGCATTACTGACTATCGTCAAACTGTGAGATTTCAAGTGTTGTAACAGGGTTTGTAGGCAGTTGTTTTCTCTTAGGATTTGCCTGCAATAAAAACAAGACATCATAAATTAAGGTAAAAAATCTGTAACAACACAAATAAGAGAAAGCAAACTTAAATCTGAAGATATTAGCATGCACATTGCCTTTTATTCTTTCAGTACATTTAATGTTTTAAATTATAGATATTCCTTATTTAAGACCTTCTTGTTTATGACCCAGGTGTGCTCTTCAGACTTAAGACTTCACTGCTTGAACTCATGACCTGTCTTTTTTTGGTACAGTTCTGAACATCTTGCTGATATAGCCTCAATGTGTTTTGTACAGTACACCTTGTCCATATGGAACTGTAACTTTTGCTGATTGTACTGTACAGCACTGTAGTTTTGTGTGGTTATACATTATAGCACTATATGTAAGTGTTATGCAGGTAACAGCAAAGCCAAAGCCATCAGGTTGGAGTCTCCTCTGACCATGTCTTTGTTCTGGACACTGTCACGTACACACTACGTACACTTCCTCACTCAGCGACCCATGCAGCCTGGTCACAGGGGTGGGGCTCAGCTGCTAAACAAGGAATGCCTGCACTCACCTTTCAGACTAAAAGAAGTAAAAATATTATTTTCCATCTATGCTATCCTTCCTAATGAGTGTCTTAAAATTTTTTTTATTTTTTGGGAAAAGATACATTTATTTTACTTATATGGCAATTGTTTCTCAATTTAAGAATTATAAGTAGATAATAAAATATTTAATTGAACAGGAACTTGGTAGTGATTCAATCTACAGATGCATGTCAGTGTGGATTACTGAGTATCTTGGAAGAGGCAGACAGAAGGACTGGTACATCCTCAAGAACTCAGGGAGCTTCCTGCACGCTCTGCACCAGCACACTTACTTTCTAGAGTCATCTCTACATCTGTGGTGTTATTTCTTGACACTGCCATCTCCTTTACAAGTGCTCTCTGGCAGAATGTGTGTATAGTCATTACTTTAAAGGTAACATATATATATATATATATATATATATATATATATATATTTTTTTTTTTTTTTTTTTTGGCGGTACTGGGGATTGAACTCAGGACCCTGCCCTTGCTAGGCAGGCGCTTATTCCACTGAGCTATATCCCCAGCCCCTAAAGGTAATATAAATTAAAGATTTTCAAGACATTTGAAATGTATAAGTACAAGGCTAAAAATCAATGTAATGAACTCTGGTATGGTGAGAGCTGCACTGTTGCATGCTGAATGCACGGCAAACTGAACCTCAACAACAGTATGTTCTGCTTTAAAACTGACTGGCAAGGGCGTATAGTAAGTTTCAACGTGGTAGTCTTCTCAGTAGTCCAGAAGTCAACTAATTCCTTATGAGTTTAAGACATCTTTTTTCACAGCAGCAAGGGATGGAAAGCCTGCAGTTTGTGCATCAGAAACATTTTTTCTTTCTTCACAATACTGAGGCTAGAACCCAGGGCTTTAGTGCTGAGCTACAACCCCAGCCCTTTTAAATTTTTTTGAGACAAGGTCACACTAAGTCATTAAGTGCTTAGATGAGGCTGGAATGCGTGACCCTCTTGCTTCAGCCTCAGCCTCAGCCTGCATGAGTGCTGGGGTTATGGAAGTGTGCCAGTGTGCCTGCCTGAAACAGATGTCCACATATATTCTTACAGGCTTATTTACTAAAAGAACCTCATGTTCTTTTGGAAAATAAGAGGAATAGTGCTGGATATATTAATAAGCAGTGAAAATGTACCCATTTTTTCTGACATAATACAGAGTCCAAGTTTTAAGAATGTGTGCCCTGACCTGGGAATGATCTCTTGGGTGTCACAAATCTTGGCACCAAGATGAAGACTGGCTGGTGGTCAGTTGAGATATCACTAGAAAATGTGCATGGGTCATGTTTAAAATATCAGTCTCACGGTCTTATATGCCATGCTAATGAACAAGAAGAGATTTTGTACTATTTGTGACTGATTTTTTTCCTCCACATATGTTCTACATCTCTCAACGACCATTTGTTTATTTCTGGATTTGTTTATGATACTACAAACTTTATTAGAATAAACACATTAATGAGTTAAAGTAGGAATAATTATCTTTTCATTGTACTAAATGTATTTTGGGTTAGAACTTTCATAATTACACGAAGTACTGTTCACAAGTCTTTTTTAAGAAATTAATTTCACTCTAATTAATTTAAAAGTAGTGTAAAACCCTGTATGTACCTGTGGTCCTCATTTGTAGCTATCAAGCTGGACACATTCCGTAATATCCCACCTCCACTTTCAATGATGGCTAAGGTGTTCGTCTGGCTCCGGTAGGTGAGAGTGCCAACCAAGAATGCAAGTGCGCCACCGACAGCACATATGTCAGCTTTATTCTCAGTGCAGTGTGCTGACAGATTCCATAAGGCACTCAATACGCTTTTGAGGGTTGATTCCTATTAAGAAACAGAATATCTAATTAGAAATGGAATTAGTTTCTCATAACTTCTGTTCAGCCTAAATATTTATAGTACATATATACGTATCTTAAAAGAACTTGAGGTAAGAAATAAAACTAATGTGCATTATAGAAATAAAACATTTTCAGAATAGAAACGCAAACCCTTACATACCACATATTGATATGGAAAGATATCTAAGAAGTAACATTAAATGACATGACCAAGTTACAATAGCAGTATATATAATATTCTACTGTACCGAAAACCTGCCTGCCTGCCCTGCCTGTCCAACTATCCATCTACCTACCTACCTACCCACTCACCTAGCTACCTATAAATAACTGAAAAGTAACAATGTGTCTGGATGTGGTGGCACACACTTGTATGGAACAAGTTCTATGGAACACTGAGGCAGGAGGATCACAAGTTCAAGCCCAGCATGGGCAACTCAGTGAGACCCAGTCTCAAAATAAAAAATAAGAAACAGGCTGGAGATGCAGCTCGGTATGAATACCCTGAGTTCAATCCCCAGTATCAACAAAACTCCAAAAACCAAAGTAATTATGAAAAGCCAGAGCTCTGTAAGAATGTTACTATCTTAGCTAACTATCAGATAGTAACACATAAAAACACTCTGATACACAGTTAAAAATATTTGCTCACAATTCACCATGATACTGATGTCAGTCTTTTTTGTGGCACTAGGGACAGAACTTCAGGGCCTTGCCTGTGTTAGGCAACTGCTCTATGATTGAGCTACATTCCTGGTCCTACTTTATTCTGAGATGGGGTTTCACTTTTCACCAAGTTTCCCAGGCTAGTCTCGAACTTGCAATCTCCTGCTCACCCTCCCGAATAGCTGGGATTATAGGAATGTATTACTAGCTAATACTTTTCTTCTATTACTAAATTTCAGGGATTTTCTAGGTATAATGTAATATATTCTATCAAAAATATAATAACCAAATTAACAATGGAAGACAACAAACAAAAAAAACCAAAAACCCTTTATGTTCTTTGAAAAGGAAAGTTCTGAAGAAGAAAATGCAGATTGTGTCAGGGCTGGCAGTATACGCCTGCAGTCCCATCTGCTTGAGCTGCTGAGGTGTGGGGATCACTTGAGCCCACTAGTTTGGGACCAGCCTGTGCAACATCATAAATCTTCATGTCAGAAAAAGAAGAAAATGTAGGCTGTGGGTCTTGCACTGGCTGGATAAAGTGAAGCCCAGAGTGGGTAAGACGCGCTGCTTGATCTTCCTCAGATAAGCTTTTTAAATATTTTAATTAGCTTTGGTTATGAAGACATCCCACTGGAGATACTTCCTTCTACAAGCAATTCCTTATTTAGGGATTCCTCATTTTTGGGTCTGATCACCTCTCGATAGGCTGATGATCAAACTTTGAGGACTTTGGGAGATTGAGGCATTTGGAGAGCTCAAAGGTAACATACCAGTGATTCTTCATTATGAGTGATTTTGTCCTCCTTCCCTCTGTCCCTCCCAGGGGACATATAGCAATTTTTGGAAATACTTCTGATTGTCACAACCGGGGGGGAGGATATACTGGGAGCTAGGGATGCTGCTGAACAGCCTACAATGCACAGGTTGGCTCCACAGAAGAACAATCTGGTCTAAAATGTTGATAGTGCTGAGGCTGAGAAACCCTAAGCCAGCTTGCAGTCTTCCCCCTTAGTACTTTAGGAGTTAAACAGATCAGTAATTAGAGAATCTCTTGGATGGATGAAGGCGGCAATAAAAAGTAACAACGTGGATTTATACTACAATACTAAATGTTTTCAAAGGTACCTTTTTGACTTCCAAAGCACATTCCATCAATGCTTTTACACTTCCAACTTCCCTCAAAGTCTTTTTACTATTTACATCTGCTCGCCAGGACAAATTCCTCAAAACACTTGCAATAACCTGCAGATGAATCAAATTTACAACGATTTGTATATTATCATCTTGGGCAGGGGACTCAAGTCTAAACACAAAATTCATTTATGTTTCATATACACGATCTGAAGGTAATTTCATTCAGTATTTTGCTAACTTTATGCATGATACTAAGTTGCAGGTTTGGCGTGTTTCAGACTTTGGATTGGGAATGCTCTACTTGTAAGAAATTCCTGACTGCTAGAGGCTGCCAAAGGGATTCTTACAATATATTTACTTTCCTTTAGCCTACTGTTACTAGAACCATATGTTACATATGACATACTAAATACTGAGCTGTAGCTTAATATAAACCAGGACATTAACCTGCTAATATCTAAGAAAAAACACATGACATTCTGGGCAGTACCTGTTGTAAGTCTTCACTCTCAGATTTTAGCTGGGCCACGAGTGCTCTCATGCAGCCCTTCATGGAGCAGAGCGTAGCCTGCACAACGAGATGGAACAGAGTGTCGTCAACAAGGCGACCTGCAACTGTGGTCTATTTTTGGATATTAAAGTTCAAGTCTAACTTTCATTGTTTCATTTTAATCATAACTGGTGTTTTTCACCCACTAAAGATCTAGAGCAAGATTATCTAAATGAAAAATATCCTCCTAGATTTTTGCTATCTGTCCCTCCCTTGACAAACTGGAAAAAAAGGGAGTTAACGATAAAAAAATGATAAGCAAAGGAGTTTAAAATAGGGTTTTTTATTTGGATGGAATCAGTATGTGTGTAACATTTGTCTTGGTCCTTAGGATTTTCAGTTTCACTCTCATTCCTAGGACTACTGTTTTTACCAGGCAGGCGCTTATGCTGCTGAGCGATATCCCTGGCCCTGGTCTACTTGTTTTTAATGCAATTATATAAATTTACTATTGTTCCACCTGTGAATGTGCTTTTGACTTTGTTTATGCATAAGAAATCAAATGAGTAAGTAAATGTGAAGTACAGGTTTTTATTAGTTATTGTTTAATTAGGAGGGTGACAAAAAGAAAACCAGTGAACGGTAGTTAGGAAACTTAATGAACTCATACCTGAGCTACCTTAAGAAACAGATCTTACAAAAACATACCTTGTTGGCCACATCTCCGAAAGTCAAGTTTGTCAAAGCCATTCCAGCATATCGTCTTAAAGTAATACTGTAGTGGTCATTAGTAAGCCCATACATTTCACAGTCTACTTGCAATAATTCTGCAATGGCCTGCAGTCCCCCTGATTTAAAAAGGGCAAGAGGAAAAGATAATAATCTCAAGTAAAAAAAATTGGTATCAAATTGGTATAAGATCTCAAAGCCTGACAATATATGGCTTGAATTTGCCTTTAGAATTACAAATGACAAAAACTGTGAAGGACTTTTTTGTAATTTATTTATAAAGTATAAAAGACAACTGTTCCATTTTCTGCCTGTTTCCCACTCTGCAGTCTCCCTTTACTGAGTGAAGTATTATTTTCCATTTGTTGCACATACACTGCACCTTGCCGATAACGAAGACGGCTATTTTCTAATATTAGGTCTTCCTAAATGTAAACAGAAAAAGGCAACTTATTTTTATTATCAGAGTTTTATAAACACTGTTCACTGTCATACACTACAGCCTTATTACTTTAGTGTCAATTACTCCTAGGAATAAGGACATTTTAAATGGACTTGCAGGAAGCAAAGCTTATGTTTCCATAAAAATTATCTTTTCAGCTTATCACTAAATTCTAATAAAGCTACTTATTTATGCATGTACGTTTTTAAATTTTTACTTTTCTTTGAGTGTATCAAATACCAACAGTGCTAAGATTTAGTGTTTTCTTTCTCTGTATTCCTACCAGGTGGTACCTCAACAATGCCCACAGTGGTCAACATGAGGAAGGTATGGAGGAAAACAAAGGGGAAAGAAAGGAAAGACAAAAAAGGAGTTAAAAAAAAGTGAAGCAAAATGGTGAAAGAGTGAACAAAAGAAGAACAAAAATGCATATGGCACTCTAAAGTATTATTCATCACCAAATAATCATCATAGGATTTGGGATACTGTTTTGTCACACAGAAATGGCATAGGACAGAAAAACAATGACTACAGATAGGCAATTCTTGGACACTAAGTCTAAATAGGTTATTCATTGGAAAGAGGACTAGTACATCAATATTTTTATAAATGATCTAGAAGGATCAGCATATGGCAGAATCTCCAAGTTTGTAAAAACAAATTTCCATCTTGGGGCAAGAAGTCCAGGCCAAATGATGTAGCTGTGATTCATGCAAATCTTTATAACTAGAAGAAATCATAATTTTGTATGTAAGTAAAAATTAGTTTGTTCAAAGAAAATTCAGACCCTATTTAAGAAGATTTTCCTCCTTCCATTTATGACAGTGGAAAACATGTAGTTAGTGAACCAAAACTAGTCACTGTCTTTATGGAGCTTACAAAATAAAGCAAAGACAGACACTGAAAAACTAATTTAAGTGTGATGGAGCATATCAAACACGGGTTTCAGAAAACAGGTGGCTTTAACCTAGACCTGGGGAGGAGCAGGTCCCAAGGAAAAGACTGAGAAAATGTTTACAGTGAGACTTACAGGATGAATAAATATTTAACAAAGTTGGTGCAAGAATGAGAAAAAAGCATTTTAACAGAGGAAATACAAAGCAATGGGAGAGGAGCCTACGAACATGGGTAGATCCCAGACCATGTAAGACCGTCCGCTCTGCACTGAGAAGTTTAGGCAGAGGAAAGCAAAGCTAGATGCACGTTCTAAATAGATTGTGATAGCTGCAATGTACAGAATGAACTATGATTGGAAACAGAGAGAGAGGTGAGACAAAGTACTGCGGAGTAAGTGAGAACAGCGCTTGCACTGGGATGAAAAGAACAGCAATCTGAGATAAAATGAAGAAGCAGAATCATAGCATTCAGTTACTAGGGAAGTAGCGGGGAGTCAGCAATGATTTCCTAAAATTTTGGTTTGAGCCCCTGGATTGCTTAAAACACCAAGAGGAATCCTGGAAGGGAGATGTGGGGATAAAGGGCTGAGCTACAAGTGTATGAAATACCACACAAAGATGCTGTCAGATAAGAAGAGTGATAATGTGTCTACAACTTGGGAGAGAGAGCTTGGATTGAGATGTAAATGGAAAAACTGAATACTCAATCCTAGCATGAGAGAGAGAGAGAGAGGGAGAGAGGGAGAGGGAGGG
>PVLD010028621.1:0-19179 GCA_004027595.1 Dinomys branickii
CCCTCTGTCGCACCTCGCAGATGGCTCTTCTCCTGGCTTCATGCCTTAGCCTCTGCAGCCCTCTCCCAAAATCATGTCGACACATCGAGACACTCCTTCCCATCTCGCGACCCCCTCCCTGACCGGAGACGTCCGCTCGGGGGCCTGGGTCTCTCGTTGGGACCTCTCTTGGTTGACAGTGGTCTTCAGTCTCCTCACTCTCCGTTCTCTCTCCCAGTCATCATGGGCAACACCTCCCCCCTCCCCTGCTCTCCCAATGTGTCTGTGCTCCATTGCCTCAAGTCTGTTCTCCATGGCCCCCTCGGTCTCTCTGATCTCAAAGTCAAATGTCTCACCTTCCTGTGCCAAACTGCCTGGACACAGTACGAACTAGATAATGGGTCTATTTGGCCACCTGAGGGTACTCTCAACTTTAACATCCTACGAGACTTAGACAATTACTGTCGCCGCAATGATAAATAGTCCAAGCTGCCTTATGTCCAAGCTTGCTTTGCCCTCTGTAACAAGCCTCAACTCTGTCTTTCCTGTAGCCCCCAGGAGATTCTCCTGGCTAAATCCCCCCACTTCACGATGCCAGTACTCTGACGACCCTCCCCAAATTTCTTCCTTCCCTGAGCCACTTGATGACCCACCCCTTAGGCAACCATTGGCCCCTTTCCAGGCCAATCCTGATGGCCCCTGCCATACGGTCCCTCTGTGGGCCCAACCCCAACCCAGCCAACTCAGCCAGCAGCCCACCCTCCTTCCCTCTACCCTCCTTTGCCCTCTGAGCCCTCTCCTCTCCTGTCCCCACCTGCCTCTCACACCCGCTCCAAACCTGCCTCACTGGCTGCTCCACCTGCCCTTCCTCTCCCACCTTCAAATGGGCTTTTCCCTCTGAGACAGGTGGCAGGAGTGGAAGGACTCATCTATGTCCATCAGCCTTGGTCTCTCCCTGATCTTTCACAACTTGAAAAGCATCTTGGCTCTTTCATTTCTGACCCCTCCTCATATATCAAAGAGTTCCAATACCTGATCCGGATGTACCAACTTACTTGGAATGACCTTTACACTCTTCTCTCTTCCACCCTCACTCCAGAGGAAAAAGAGACTGTCTGGCTGGCCGCCCAGGCCCATGCGGACGAGATGCACCGCACGGATCAGACCTTCCCCCCAGGGGAACAGGCAGTCCCTAGGGTTGATCCCTGATGGGAATATCAGCCCAACACTCCAGGTCCCCTAGCTTGAGATCGAATGATCATCTGCCTTTTGGCAGGCCTCAAAAAGACAGCCCATAAGGCAGTTAACTGGGATAAGCTCCGTGAAATCACACAGGAGCCCACAGAAAACCCTGCCGCTTTCATAGCATGCCTATCAGAGGCTCTCACTAAATTTACACACCTTGACCCAGCCTCAACAGAGGGCCAGCTGGTCCTCAACACCTCCTTCTTCTCTCAGTCAACACCTGACATTAGAAAAAAGCTCAAACGCCTTGAGGAGGGACCCAACACCCCCTGTCGTGAACTTTTAAACCTGGCCTTCAAGGTCTTTAATGGCCACGAACACGTGGAAAAGGAGGAGAAACTTGCCCACACCAAACAAAAATGCCAACTCCTCGCAGCAGCTCTCAAGCCTCAGACCCCCAAGCAGTCTGCTCAGCTCCCAACCAACAAGCAGCCTCTGAGGCCTTGCTTCAAATGTGGACAAGAGGACCATTGGGCGCGATCATGTCCTAATCCCCGACAATGTAAACAAACTGGGCACTGGAAGGTAGACTGCTCCTTCCTACAACGGGAGGGGTCCTCTGCCCCCGCTCAACAGCCCAGACCTCAGCCGTCCCTGACGGACCTGCTTGGTTTGACCGGAGAGAACTGATGAGGCCCGGGACTCCAAACCCCCACCAAGGAGGCAGACAAGATCCTGCTGTCATCTGAGGAGCCCAGGGTAAAAGTCCAGGTGGCGGGTAAGTCAGTTTTCTTCCTCATTGATACAGGGACCTCCTGGTCCAGTCTCCCCAGCTTTTCTGGTCAAACATTCTCATCTAAGATCATGGTTGTTGGGGTCAAGGATTCTTCCCAACACCCTCTCACCACAGGCCCCCTACCTTGCTTGATTGGCTCTACGTTATTTACTCAGTCCTTTCTCGTAATGCCTAGGTGTCCCGCTCCCTTGCTGGGGCGTGATGCACTCGCCAAATTACACATTACACTCTCCTTCCCGAAACCTCTATTGCCATCGCTGCTCCTAGCCATCCTCCCGTTCTCCCCATCCCCACCCACAGGTAACCAGTCAGACCCCTCCTTTCCATTTGACGATGTCCACCCAACAGTTTGGGACACCTCACAATCCACTGTGGCTCGACACCACCGTCCTATTATTGTGACTACACAGGAATCCTCCAGTTTTCCCAACCACTCCCAGTTCCCTATTTCGCTCAGACACCCACTAGGGTTAAAGCCCTTTATTGACCAGCTCCTCAATCAAAAACTCTTCATTCCTACACCCCCCCCCAGTTTTCCTCTTTGCATGCAGGCCTTAGTCGCCTCCCCCCTTTATATCCCACTGGATTCACCTACTCAGACACACAGCTTAAGCAATTGTCCCAAAAAGGTGCTTCCCCTGGCCCAGAGGGCTGGCTCCTCTTGGATGGGAAGTACCGTCTCTCAGATGAGCATGCCCGACAGTTCCTTAGCCAACTACACAACTCTTTATACATAGGCTGGAGGCCGCTAAAAGGCTCCTAGACCCCATCATCTTCTATCCTGGCCTAACTCCCTTACTACAGGACATCTCCTCACAATGCACAGTATGCTCCAAAACAAACCCACAAGGCTCTCTTTGACCTCTTCTCACTTTTTCCCCATACCAGTTTAGGGGAACATTACTAGGAGAAGACCGGCAAATTAACTTTACCCACATGCGCAGGCACAAAAAACTCCAATACATCCTCACCTGGGTGGAAACATTAATCATTCTCCATTTCTGCCTGTCCCGTTCCCTTCAGTCAGACAGTGGCCTGTAATTCATTTCCAAAGTCACCCAACAAGTTTCACAGGCCTTCAACATCCACTGGGCCCTGCACACTCTCTACCATCCTCAGTCTACAGATCTACACGGATGGGGAATTCACAGACCAATACCTCTACCCACCCGAGCACTCCTGATGTAGGATCTCCACCGGGGCAGCCCTGGGTGCATCTGTCTTGACAGGAGCTCTGGCAGCCCCCAGAATTGCAAATGGGGTTGCTTCTAACCTCCCACCGGTTAACCGACCACCAGATCATCCAAATCAGGTGACCAACACTTTTTCTTTGATATATTTCCAGATAGATCGGCTTGCAGGAGTCGTCCTCCAAAAGAGATGGGCACTGGATCTGCTCACCGCAGAAAAAGGAGGAACATGTCTCTTCCTGGGGAAAAATGCTGCATCTATGCTAACCAGTCTGGCTTTGTCCAAGAAAAAATCCAGCAACTTAAAAACCGAGCCCAACACTTCCACAGCGAATCCCCTCCCATGTCTAGTATCTGGGCAAGCCTCTTTCCTTGGTTGCTCCCACTGTTGGGACCCCTAGCCGCCATTTGTGCTCTCCTTCTTGCAGCGCCCTGCGTTTTTCCCCTCATTTGCAACACGGTCCAAAGATTAACGACTCAAAACTTCAACCTTATGCTTCTTTCAGATTTCCAATTTCAGCTGGTCCCGACTGATGACCCAGGCAAAATAACTACGTCCCTCCTCAGCAGGAAGTAGCTACTGACAAGACCCGCCGTCCCTATTCCTATTAGATCAAGTCTGGGATCATAAGTCACAAGGCAGCCAGCCTCACTTCCCTCATGGGAAGACTTTAACTCTCAATATTTCTCTCCTTCCCTTACCTGTTCCACTTCAGTTCCCTTCAGCCACAAAAGCTATCCCTGCCCTCATTCGCTCTGGCAGTTCACCTGCTCAGGTCATTCTGACATGGGCAACTCCTGCCATTCAGGCTTCTGGCCTGGACGCCCTCCTTGCCGCTTGGGGCTTAGCCTATTCTGGCCCAGGGACATTTCCTTACCCCACCCCAACCCCGCCAGAAAAACGAGCTTAAAGGCCCACGCTTTCCTCAGCCTGGGGCTACCTTGGTCCCCCCCACCAATAGACTTCTCTCGTGTCAGAAGGTCTGGTCTGGTTCCATGTGGGGTCTCGGTTTCTATCAGGGTGGGGGTTCAATGAACACAGGAGACTAAGAAAGATGTGACTGATTTCCAAATAAAAGCAGGAAATAGCAGGGAGCTTCTGGGTTACAGCAGAAGGAAAGAGAAGGAAGAGCGGGGGTGAAGAAAACTGCACGTGGAGAGTGACGAAACTTGCATGGCCTGGAGCAAGCTACCAGCCTCTCTTGGAAGCGTCCTTTCCCCTAGATTAACAGAGTGGGCAAGGTAAAATCCTCCCAGCAGATGTAGCCCAGCCATCTCTGCTTCAATTCCTAGCACTGCAGAAAAAAGAACGGAAAGGAAAGGAACAACGCACACAGATGCCAGTTTTCATTTTGTCAGAAATTCACACTCAAACCCCGTGTTCTGGCTGAGACCTGAAGTACAGCAGCCTCCAGACTCCAGCATCCCCTCAAGTGCACAATATATTCTTCCCCCACCTCATCCAAGGATTTTGCCTCCTGGTCTTTGCAGAATTATTTCTTCATTTTGGAATGGCCTTTTGCACACCAAACCAACCCCTTCCCCTCCACCTCCTCCCAGAGTGCACCCCCTATTCTACCGAGCTAAGGGCTTTGATCCCTTCTCTGTTCAGAGAACACTGCTGCTATCTCTTTTACAATAATTACAGCTTTGGGCTGGGGATATAGCTCAGTGGAATAAGCGCCTGCCTAGCAAGCGCAGGGTCCTGAGTTCGATCCCCAGTACCGCAAAAAAAAATAAAAAAAAATAAATAAAAAAACAATAATTACAGCTTTCTGCTGTGATTATGCACTGATATTTCTGGCTCCCTCAGTAGTTTGATCTTTATAAGTACCAGGACCAATTCTTCTTTACCCCAGTTCTACACACTGAAGACAGTGTCCACAACGCTGTGTATTATGTCCAGGCAAAGACTCTCCACGGGGCACACAAAATAAACACTCTGTTATGAGTTGCACTGTGTCCCTTAAAATTCCTAGTTCGAAGTCATGCCCTTACTGTGGCCTTATTTGGAAGTAAAGTGACTATAAATGTGGTTAATTGAGAAAAAATTGTTGGGATGGACCTTCATGCAGTATAATTTTGTCCATATGAAAAGGAAATTTGGACACAGATCCAGACCAGGAGAATATGTGGCTGTCAATAGGTCCTCTGATCAACATGAAACCAACAGGCCTCTCCCGACACACCAGGTGCTTCTGGGCTGTAACTGCTAAAACACACTAGGAACAGTGTCAGGGTTTCAGTCTGCTAAGGTACCAGTCAGTTCTTTTTTGTTATTGAGTGCTTCTCAGTGCCTGAGAAATAGAACACTGACTTCTAAGATACTGGCATTCTTTGCTTTGTCTTTAAAATTTGAAATGTGAGTTTTTTCTGTTCAACTTCAGGTCAAGGATGGGTTGAGACCATGAGGAAAGCATGTGTTTATTGGCCAACTCAGTGTCCCGTGAGGTTCACCGCCTGTCATCATCAAAGTCTGGAACTGTCAGTACTTAGGATGAATCTTCTAAATAGGCAGAAGTAGAATGTGAAAGAAAAGGTCGGAGCACAAATCCTACAGACGACTATTTTGACACAAAATGTATAGTCACTGAAATCTAATATTCCTCATTGGTTTGCTAAGAAAGTCAGCAAGTGGGACATGCAACTCTCCGCTCTGCCCAGAGCTCCACTGTAGTTAATCTGGTCCTCGAGGCCATAAGCACAATCACACAGAGGTACTTACAAGACTGCAGATGGCTCCAAGTGGGAGAAAAAGAAAATCAAGTGGAGGGACCTCAACTGAAAATTTTGTTGGAGAACATATTTTAAGTTAAAAAGCCCCATCCTACCACACACCCAGCGACTTTAACTGTTTTAGGAAAAGATCCAAGCAGTAACCCGGTGATGTTTAAAAGTCTGCGTGATGTAAGCAAGCATGGTGCTGTGATACTAATGGGAAGATGCCTGCAGACAAACCCAGGGAGTCTGAATCAGCAGCGCAGACACACACCGCCAGTGTGCGGATGCTGACCTGGCCAGACATCCACTCTCCAAGCTGAGGCCTCACGCAGACAAGCACTGAATGGGAAGGGTTAAGGGATGGGTAGGCGTGGCGAGGGGAGCTACAAGGGCTGGACGTCAGCAGTGCTGGAGGAGAAGCTTGCTGGTCTCGGAGGGTCTCTGCCTTCCCAGCAGAACACCAGCTGTGCTGAGGGCGCAGGCCAGCGCCGCCTCGAAAGGAAGCGGCCAGAGCCAGACTAGCTGAGCGGAGCAGGTATCGAGGAGCGCTCAGGGGGAGTGAGCATCCGTCAGCTATCCCGGCCAGTCTAGTGACTTCAACCACATAGCACCTTTCGGTTGATGACTCCTCAGATTCCATCCATAGCCCTAATTATGTCCCAGAGTATCAGACTCACGTAGCCAAATGCCACCTTGGCATTCCTACCAATGTCCCATGCCTGTTACTCAGGACACATCTGAAAAGGGGCACGTGGCTTCCTTACCACCCTCCCACCTTCTCCTAGCCCAGGCCTCCTGTTTCAGAAGACAGGTTACCCCCTGACCACCTGCAAAGTGAGGAGGTACTCTTGGGCCCCCCCACCCCCTCTGCCCCTCTGCAGCTACATCAGCTACACCCCTCCTGTACCCCAGCTCTGAACCGCTGCCACCCACCCCTGCCACCGTCTCTCAAGCAGATCAGACCACTGAAACCTCTTAACCACCCCTCTGCTTCTCTCTCTGTCCCCAAACCCAGTCTCCTGCAGAAAACCAAAGTGATCTTTTACAAATGCAGGTCATACCATCCCCCTGTCACATCCCACCAAGAGCTTTTCCGCACCCAGAGAACAGGATCCCACAGCCCATGAGGCAGCCAGAAGTGATCCACAAGCCCCCAGCCTCCAGACTCCCTACCACAAGGTCCCCACCAGACCCCATCCACTATGTGGCCTGTTTCACTTTTCTCACACTCCAAAGCCTCAGGGCTTGGTACACACCATGCCCTTTTCAGAATGTTCTCCTTGCTTGTGGAGTTCTCAAACCAGAGCCTGTTAACAAAGCCCCAGCAAGACCTACTGCATGCAAAGCCGTGCAGAGGCCCAGTGACCTCGCTACACCTGCAGGTGCACAGCTGGCCACACTGCCTTCACATCACCTCTCCCACTCTCTGTATCGTGCTGTCCTCCCTCACTCACCTGGCACGCTGAAACTGTGTTAGCTGATTTTGTTGCCTAGTTTTTATTGTCAGTGCCCCAGCCTGCCCTCGGCTCTGGAAAGCAGGCTCTGCGAAAACAGGGACCTATCCACACTGCGCACTGTACTCCCTCCCCACCTACTCAAAAGAATTCAGACCACAGGAAGCAAAGATATGTAACCAAGAAAGCATGTTCTAAACTACGGTTCCTGCTGAAAGGCATGCTGCTTCGGTAAGTCAGTCAGGCATGGAAGAGGTGGCCTGTGCTCAGGCATAGCAGTGGTTCTCTAAACTCAGATGGCTCAGATGCAAAGGCCAGGGCTTTAAACGCACTAAGTCATTTGTCCAGACAGTGGTGATATTGCTGGCCACTGGATCACAGCGTGGGTATCAAGGCCCCAGCTTCTGTCACCCCAAGGGGTAGTGAGAGACGCCATGGATGCTGCACCGCCTTCTAGGGCTCACTCCTGGCACCACAGCAGATACCTGGTTGCAGAAAGTATTCATTGCAACCTCCCCAGGTGTAAGACTGACATCCTTCACTGTCCCACATCCAGCTCCCACTGACCCAGGAAAGACAGTACACCTCAGCCCACAGGAGCTTCAGTAACCTGGAGACCGTGAACGAGTGGGGCCACAGTGAGAGGTGGCGTGCATGCAGAAGATGAGCATGTCTGCACACAAGTGACCAGATCGTCATGGCCAGTACCTGACAGCGTGGATATGGAAGAGGAAATCCAACTGAAGAACCCAGGTGGGGCTGGGGTTTCTATCATGGTGCAATGTTTGGTTGCTAAGCAAAGAGGGGGTGTGGGAGAATTTTAAGCACCAAAGACAATAAGGTTAGGTTACAGATTTTTCATTTTTGGGTGGTTTATGGTTTTTATGTTTTGTTTTGTTTTGTTTTGTTTTTTTGTCTTTTTGAGACAGGGTCTCACTATGTAGTTCAGGCTGGCCTCGAACTCATAATGATCCTCCTGCCTCAGCCTCCCGAGTGCTGATATTACAGGCATGTGCCACCACACCAGGCTATTAGGTTCTAGTTTTAAAAGACCACTTCAAGGAACAGTGTGGACCAGAGATTGTTAAGTAGGAGAAAGTAAAACACAAACTTCCAGATGAATTTTTACTCAAATGTCAGGCATCTGTTTGGGAAGTCTAGATTTTATTAGAGTTTCTCTAAAACTAAATGCAACCAGCATTTTAATCTGATACAACAAAAAAAGAAACTCAGCTCCCCACTATTTGTTTCATCTCTGCTAGAAAATGTCACTATGGAAATAACAGCATCTGTCGAATCCACAGGCAGATTGCAGTTATGCAAGCACATTTTCTGTACTGTCTTATCTCAAAATATTGACTCTATTTATTTAAGACTTTAGCCTATTATAATGCTTACTACACCAGGCAGAAGAAAATAGATCAAAAGTCCCAGAGCTTAGTGTTTTATGTTCAGGGTTTTTTCTTTTTTAAAAAATTCTTCGTAGAATGTAGAAAACTCATCCTAGAGTGAAATTAAAATCAACCACAAATGCCATCCAAACTCCATGGAGACCTAAACTATGAAAAACTACAGAATAAAAAATTAAAGTGAGATCCGTGGAAAGAACCATAGTTTATGCACTTAAAACCACAGGCACTTGTCATATTATAATTGAATCCATAAACACACTTATGTAATTTTTAAAATATTGCTAGGAGTCTCCCAAATCCTTTCTGTTTTTAGCACATGTTTAGCAATCCTATATATTGCAGCTGTTCATTTTCTTTCCTAGGTAAACCCAGGACCCGGCATGAGAGGAGAGCCGTGGTCTGCTTTTCTACCAAGGCTGCCCCTGTTTGTAAAGCAACAACAACCAGGAAACAAGCACACACAGCGGTAGTCACCCGGAGCAGTGTACTGGCATTTCCTTTTTTTTTTTTTTTTTTTTTTGCGGTACTGGGGATTGAACTCAGGACCCTGCGCTTGCTAGGCAAGCGCTTATTCCACTGAGCTATATCCCCAGCTGGCATTTCCTTAGAATCATCTGTTTGCACATCATTTTGTAAAGTATGCAAAAATATAATCCCAGGTTATTTTTTCATGATAGTGTATAAGTTAAATTGTATGGTATTTACTGATCTTGATTAGTAAATAGTTTTTTGCCCAACCCAGAGCAAGGATGAAAACTTTTATTTCTAGATCCCCAGACTATAGCACAAGCCTGACATATGTTAGGCCCCCACTAAATACTTGATGAGTAGATTAAAAAGCAATTTTTGCAATAGTGCAGCTCAGTCATTGCAGAACAACTTAGAAATTATTGTTTAAACCGGTTGGTGGCTACACAGGGATTTGACAGGAATCATGTTTCACTGTATTAATTAATATAGTTTAATATTTATGAATATATTATTAAAATGTTTAGGTTTATGCATGGCAAATACATACACAGAAACTAAGGTACAATCCTTCTGAAGGTATTATTCTGTTCTGGTGTGACTCATCCACTAAACTGAGTGTTATTAGCCCAAAGTTTCTTTTGAACATTTTAGAGAGACTACCTCCTCTATGTGTCAAATCATTCAATCACTTCCTGACATTTTCATTAAAATCAGTTCAGCTTCTCCTTCTCTTTCTCTACAGACAGAATATGTATTTAAATTTTAAAGAGATATCATTAAGCTAAATTAATTTTGAATCTAAACGATGCGACCCACATGCTCTTTGTCCAACATCAGTACAGTAACATAGATGATGCTACGTACAACATTTTCTAACCCTTAGTAAAATATGGGGAGAACACATGCCCATCAGATCTGCCTTTAACAATTCACTCTCATTCATTGTTATTCATTAGAAATCTAGGTGTTCACCCAAATTAAAACAGAAATTCCCAAGGATAACTCTCTCAATCCTTGGGATTCTCTCTCCCAAGGATTCCTACCCTCCTTTCAGATAAACAGTAAAAATGACTTCCCAGGCTACAGGCAAACATTAGAGGCCTTGAAAATAAGCCAGACACTGATAACATAGCACCAAAACCTCAGAGCCTTTCTTCAATAAAAAATAGACAAAGTGCTTTGTCAATTGCAGAAAAAGATTTAATTCTTTTGAGCTGTTACCACAAAATGCTTTTCTTGCTGGTTTATTTGGTTGCCTTCCTGTCATTTCAACAATCAATACACTATTACCCCAGAGAGTTCTACCTAGCCCTGACCTGAGACCATCCCTCATTTAACTCTCCCCCATGTTTGTGTCACCATCTGATGTTTCAGTTGTTCACAATGGTCAGCTGCCGCCTGGCTTTTCCACTGGGACACCAGCAAGATGTGGTCTGTCTCACTCACCACCCCACCCAGATCTGGAAAGACGCCCGGTCTCAAGCCCCTGTAGACACTTGCTGGATGACTGACCCGCTACGTCTCCTAAGGAGCTGATGTTTAAGAAGTGTCACCTCTACACTCCTGGCTCCCTGGACTTACTGATCACTCAATTAATATTGACCACTTAGTCCTCAAGAACTATGCCAGCCACTAACGATACATCGGCAACAAAATCAAAGCCAGAATCTCACTTACCACAGAGCTTGTGCAGAAAAGATACTAAATCAATACAGTAATGATACACAGGTTGTCAGAAAACCAGAAGAAAGTTGTCACTGCAGAGAACAATGGATGGACTTCTGTTTTGATGTCACAAGCTTATTTTATGTCTTGCTCACTTCCTTTATGTCACATTTACATCTCATTTGCCTACTTCATCTTTTTTTGCCTTCCAAAGGATCTTGAGGCTCATCTGACTGGAATCCCATGGTAACTCTGCATGTAATTCCTGAAGTTTAGAATAGTAGCCCTGAGTATGTGGACATTTCAGCATATGCTTTTCTTTGCCTTTAACCGCTTATTCTGTGACTTTGGTGGGGGAAAAAACTCTTTCTGAGACTATTTTCACTTGTAAAATAAGGGAGTTAAACTGGGCTCTAAAAGCCACTTCAGTCCTAGAAAGGATGGAAATGACAATGGAGAACTTTACTTGAGCCCTGTGATCCTGGAAAACAGAAAGGCAAGAGTCCCCCCACCGCTGCCCACTGGTGGGGAAGGGAGGGCTCACTGCACAGGACTCCCTTCCCCAGCGACCTCCGTGAGACCGCAGACCCTTGCGCGAGCATCCAGGCAAGGCAGACGCAGGCCCTCCAAGCACGCGTCTTCGTCGCGTAAATGTTTGCCTCTGCTTTCTTTCTTACTTCCTTCCTTTCTTTCTTTCCTTTATTTATTTATTTATATCTCAACTTTCTCACATAATACATGGGATATTTAACTTTCTGTATCTGACTTATTTCATTTAATATCACGTTAATTCTTCCTGTGTTCCCTGTAGTACCTGCTAACCACAAAGACTAATGCATGTACCGCAGTGCAGGCAGCTTATCCAGTATCCCTCTAGCAATGAGTGCCGCTCGTTTCATTTTGCTTTCTGGCACACAGCTAAGCACACTTCTCGCCTCTTTTGAAGTGAGGCATGACCATGTATCTAGTTTTGAGACAGAATGTGAGTAGAAAAGAGATTCAGCCTCCCCATAAGGTCCCTAAAATTTCTGTTTAACCCTCTGTGTACGCTTTCTTTTGTCTTCCTCAGTTTGATTAAGGGAAATTAGGCCTTAGAGGACAGCAGAGACCAAAGGAACATGGTCTCATTGTATGCACAGCCATGGTCCTCCCTGGACTTTGAGATGAACAGAAAATAAATATGTCATTGTTAACCCAGTGAGATTCTGGCTTGTTGGCATAGAAGCTAGCCTTATGTGATGCATACAATGGCCAAACTAGTAAGTAGTAGATCTGGGTGTTTCTTTTGTGATTTCCTCCCAGTTATCATGAGAGCTTTAAATGGAAATAAACACAGCATTAATTGCACATGTAATAGGAGGACACAAGCTTGAAGTTAGGAACTGGAGGAATTCTTAGGTTCACGTGCACCTTTCCTCATGGTAGCCTGCCTAGTCCTGCTAGATGGTGAACTCCTCGACATAAGACTCATTCCTTCCTTCTCCTGGATACTAACTACAGCACAAAGGAGTCAATGGACATGAGCTGGTTTACTTAATAAATGAATATATTCTTTATGTCTCAATTTGGAATAATTGTAAGTTGAAGCATCTTGGGGAAAAATAGGTCTCCTAGGCAGCACACCCCTTACACAAACAGAAGCTTCATATACACAGTGGGAAGCACCCCTTTAACTCTCCAATATAAAGCCTTTTGTATCTTGGCCACGAGAGCATACAGTCCTCTTTCCTTTGTGCGCTAGTGTCTTCTATTCAGCAACAAGGCTGTAACCATGGTAGGAGAGCACCATATTGAATCTGAAACATATAAACCTAAGAATGATTCCAGTCCCCACTAAAACCAGGAGATGAAGCCATAAGAATAAAAATGAGCAGCGAGGATCCACATCCATGGGTGTCATGATCAATCAAAACCAGGAAAATGATGGCTCCAATGTGGTGAATAGAGGAAGAGTCACATCTGACAGACTTGGAGAAGATCAACTAAAAACACAGGTAATTAGGAAAAGAGAAAGAGATTTTTTTTAAAAATCACTTCAAAAGAAGAAACTTGTAGGTTAAACAACACATATGCATAGGAGTATAAAAGAGGGAAACCAGCCCAGCAGAACTGGGCCGCTGGGTCTCCACCTCACCCATCATATAAACAGCCATTCTGAGAAGTTCCCAAATACCTGCAAGTTCCCTACTAGTGCAGCAGAGGCTAGCCTCACAGGACAGACGGACTATGTGGGCCCTTCCTTTCCTGGCCCATCTCCAAATACAGAGGACGCTGCAGCCTGGCAGCATTTTTGGCACCACATGCCAGGCAGGGAGTGATCAGGGATAGGAACTGCTCCCTCCCCTCCTGTCCATTCTCAGACTTCGCTTCCTGTGTTAAGAATCTTCGATGTTGGACCCTGGTCATACCCAAGTCACCACCAGGAGCCTTTAATTAATCCCATGCCAACTGGGACATTCATCTGGCACATAGAACTAACATTGGCATCTGGTTTGAGTCCACACTTGGCAGCCTGGGCTTGACTGAGCCTATAGCTAGCTCTCATTGTCCTGCTCCGATCCTAGACCCACCAGAACCTCTGTCTTACGTCTTGCACCAGTCCCTAGGCAACCTCAGCCTGGGTATTCATGGGGTGCTCCATGCCTGTGTGAAACTCCCCCTGGTATACCTGGACTGTGGCAGTGTCTATTCAGGATGAAGTACAATGCCTCCACGCTGCTCATGTTAGAATCTCCACCCTGCATTCTTCCCACATCCTAGGCACAGTTGCTGCCTAACACAATAGACCGGTCCTCTGCCTGGTTAAGCAGCAAGGGTTAAGTGTCCGCCTATTTTGCCTCGTAGTTTGGGTACCTGTGAGACACCACTCAGAGGCTGTACCCTCACTAGGCCTGCAGGACACTCCCCGTGTTAGACCTGGGAAAGTGTGGTTCTCCTCTGGGTGACCAGAGTTAACACAAGCCTCCACTTGATGTCAGGACCCTGGCCCATGGACATCAGAATATGTGTCAGGTTACTAGGCTAGTCCCCTACCAGCAGCAATCCATGACAGGAGCTCCAGAACCAAGGCCCCATACCTTCCCTGATCTATACCATAACTTGAACATACAAACAGGAGATTAAAAGAGAGAGGTCCCCTTGAACTGAGTTAAATCCTGAAACAGACCTGAAGGCCAAAAGCCAGCTACACCTAGAAGACATCTCTGACAAGTAGTCACTTCCTTAAGCAGATTCAGTGCTGGTAATAAAGCTACTCACCACAAGAAATTTACAAGCCTCAATGTGAAAAAGAAATAAACAAAAACAAATGGAAAATGAGAAAGCATGGAAGCAAAATGCAATTCCACACCTCCGACTCACCTTAAGTAAACTCAGGGAACACTGAAGTGGAAGAAATCAGAAGCCACCCCGCTGAAATTTCTGAGATGGTAATAGCAGAAGGAACAAAACAGATGGATAAGTCTCTTAAAAAACCCCACACAGAAATGATTACACAGATAATTAAAGAGATGATTCCCATAATGAAGGAAAGGTTAGTAAGTCTAGAGTAGATAGGAATTCAAAAATAAAGAGGAGCTTAGGAAAGGCATGGAGACCATGAATAACCAACATAGGAAAGAGCTGGATTCCATTAAACAGATTCAAACAAATATCTAGATTAAAATATCTACTGTAAGTATACACAGCAGAGTCAACCAATGTGAAGATAGAATATCAGATCTAGAAGACAGGATTGTGGTTGGAGATCATCAACTGAAAGATTTCTTAAAAGGAGCAAGGAACCATGAAAACTCAATCCAACAGCTGCTAAACAATGCAAAGAAGACTAATATAAGACTAATTACAATCAAAAGAAAAATCAGAAGATAGCATGAGATCATAAAAATCTGTTAAATGAAGTAATAGAAAAAACTTTTCAAGCATAAAAAAGAATTTGACACACAGTCAATGAGGCATTTAGAACTCCAAATGGCTATAATCAGAAGAAAGACTACACGGAGGCATATAACAGTCAAGATTCCAGAAATTCAAGACAAAAAGTATAAAAATTATTAGAGAAAAGAAACAAAACACCTATACAAGAAAGCCCATCAGAGTCACAGCATATTTCTCAGCATGAACCCTTAGGTAAAGGAAAGTTTGGAGTGAAGGATTTCAAGCCCTGAAAGAAAGCAACCTTCAGCACAGATTGAAGTACCCTGCAAAATTATCTCTCAAAATTGATGGAGAAATAAGACATTTACATGATAAAGAACACCTAAAGAAATTCTTGACCACCAAACCAGCATCCTCCCAAAATTCTAAAGGAAAAATACAACAATTCCAAAAATTCCAATAGAATGAAACTACCAGGCAAGACAAGCAATTAAAAAGAAGGGAAAAAAATGTAACCTACAACAGGAAAATAATTTAATGACAAGGATAATTCAATACTATCAGTTATCACCATTAATGTGAATGGCCTTAATTCACCAATCAAAAGAAACAGATTGGCAAAATGGATCAAGAAACAAGATCCAACAATATACTGCATCCAAGAAATACATTTAACTCAAAAAGAAATTCATATACTAGAAGTTGAGATGGAAAACAATACTCCATGCAATGGGAACCCAGAAAAAAGCAGAAGTAGTTATTCTACTTGCAAACTGAAATTCAAACCAAGACTGATCATATATATCAAATTCTGGCAGACCCAACTACACAATACAAAGACAAATGGATGTGACAAATCAGATAAGTGCTAATACAATTGTAATGAAGGACCTCAACACCCCACTGTCATAAACAGATCAACTACACAAAAAATCAGCAAGGAACTATGAGCTGAATCAAACCTTTGAACAAATGGACTTAGTAGTTATCTATAGGGTTCCATCCAAAGACAGAATGCACATTCTTTTCAGCAGCACATGAGACTTTGTCCAGAATAGACAACATACTATCTCATAGAACATGCCTAGGTAAATGCAAAGGAATTGAAATTATTACATGCATATTACCAGGTTATAGTGTCCTGAAATTGGAAGTAAATGTGAAAAGAAACCACAGAAACCCAAACATCTAGAAATTAAATAACACTCTCTTGAAAAACCAATGGGTCACAGAGGAAAGTAGACAGCTTGTACAATTAAACAATGCCTGTACAATGTATTAGAACTTAAGGCACACAGTGAAAGCAGTGCTATGATGGAAGATTATAGTTCTGAATTCCCACATCAGAAAAGCACAGTGAGTTCAAATAAATAATCTAGTGTTAACTTTGACCTTCTAGAAAAAAAAAGACCAAGTTAAATCCCAAGTATGCACAACACAAGAAATTAGAAAAATCAAAGCATAAATTAATGTAATTGAGACTAAGAACACAGTATAAACAATGAACAAATAAATTAGTTAGTTGTTTGAAAGATTAAATGAAATAGACAACCTCACCAAATGAAAGAAAGAAAGGACCCAAATCCATGCAATTAGGATTGAAGAGGGTAAAATCACAACCAATTTTGCAGAAATCCAAATCATCAGTACCTAGTTTAAGAATCTGTAGTCTCATGAATTGGAAAATTCAGAAGAAATGGATAGATTCCTAGATGCATGTGAATCCCAAAAGCTGAATTAAGAAGATATAAAATTCTAAATAATTCAATATCAGTCAGTAAAATTAAAGAAATAGTAACAAAAACTACCAACAAATAAAAGCCCAGGTCCTGATGGATTTACTGCTGAATTATACTAGAAATTTAGACAAGATCTAATGCCATTACTCTCACATTCTTAAATGAAACTGAATGGGAAGCAATATTCCCAAAGTCATTCCTAGAACCAAGCATTACCCTGATACAAAACCAGAGAAAGACACCCCCCAAAAAAAGGCAAAACACCTACAGAACACCTACAGCCAATCCCCCTCATGAACATAGATCCAAAAATCCTCAGTGTGATACTGGCAAACAGAATGCAACATGACCAATATGATTTATCCCAGGGATGCAGGGGTGGTTCAACCTATGCAAATCAATAAATGTAACACACCACATTAAGAGAACCATGGACAAAAATTACATAGTCTTCTAAATAGATGCACAAAAAATCGCTTGACAAAGTCTGACTCCATTCATGATGTTAAAAAATTGCAGAAGAAGGTCTTTATCCCTATCATATAAAAGCTTTCTATTACAAACCAACAGTAAACATAATACTGAACAGGAAAAAGCTAAGAACTTGCACTCTAAAATCAGGAAAAAGACTAAGAGGTCTACTCTCACAACTCCTTTCAACATTGTTCTGGAAACATTAGACAGAGTAATTAGACAAAAGAAAAAAATAAAATAAATATAAAAATGGAAAATGTTAAATTATCATTATTTGCTGATGACATGATATTCTACATAGAAGACAGCAAAAACTGCACCAAAAGACTTCTAGAAGTCATCACCAAATTTAATAGCATTGCAGGATACAAAGGCAACACTCAAAAATCAACAGCATTCCTATATATGAATAACAAACTCACTAAGAGAGAAATTAGGGACACAAGACCTTTCACAATAGCATCAAGAAAAATTAAATCCTTAGGAAATGATTTAACAAAGGAAGTTAAAGACCTATACATTTAAAGATACAGTATTCTGAAAAAGGACACCAAAGAGAATATTTTAAAAGTGGAAAGATATTCCCTGTTCTTGGATAGGAAGAATCAATATAGTAAAAATGATCATATTTCCAAAAGTGTTACAGATTACACGCAATCCTAATCAAAATACCAGTTTAATACCTCACAGAACTAGAAAAAGCAATTCTAAAAAATTCATATGGAACAGAAGAAACATAGAACAAAAGCAAAAGCAGTTCTGGGCAATGAGGGCAAGGCGTGGGATATCACAATCCCTGACCTGAAGGTACATTACAAAACTACAGTGATTAAAAAAAAAAAAAAAAACAGCATGGTACTGGAAAAGACTCAGGGCTGAGGATCAGCAGAACAGAAGATGCAGAAACAACCCAAGCACACTCAGCTACTTTATCTCTGACAGAGGACCCAAAGGTCTTCCCAGGAAGAAAGACAGCCTCTTTACTGGTGCTGGGAAAACTGGCTCTCCAGGTGCCAAAGACTGAACCTAGACCCATATCTCTCATCACACACTAAACTAAAATAAAAATGGATCAAAAGCCTAAATATTAAAACAGAAACACTTAATCTGCTGGAAGATAGAATAGGTAAAACTCTTGTAGACATAGATGTAGGTAAAGACTTCACGAACAAAACCCTGATTGCACAGGGAATATCACAGAGTCAACAACTCGGATCACATCAAATCAAAAACCTTTTGCACAACAAACAAAACTATGAGCACAATAAATAGACAATCCACAGAATGGGAAAACAATGTTGCCAGCTCTACCTCACACATAGGACTGACATTTGAATATATAAAGAACTCAAAAATATCAGACACCCCAAATTTAAAGACCAAATTCAAAAATGGGCATCTAGAATGAATGGACACTTCCCAGATTAAGAAGTACGAACAGCAAATAAATATATGAGAAGATGTTTGACATCATCAGTCATTCAAGAAATACAAATTAAAACATCAACTCAGATTCCATCTCACTCCAGAAAGAATGGCTGTCATCAAGAAATCAACCAATCACAAATGCTGGCAAGGCTGTGGAGAGAAAGGAACACTTCTTCACTGTTGGTGGGAGTATAAATTGTTGGTGGAAATCAGTATGGAGAAAAAAGAAAACCTTTTTTTGCAATCCTTTTTGATAATGCCTGAAAGTCCAGTTCCTCTTTTGGGAAGAGATATTTTATCTTGTTTAAACACTATAATATATATGCACCCAGGTCAGGTACACTGTCTTCCCCTTGTGGAAGCAAAAATAAATCCTCAAGTATGGGCTACTAAAGACAGAATAGGTAAGGCATTAAAAGCTGCTCCAGTACAGATATATCTCAGAGATTCTACTATTCTCCCTAATCAGAGACAATATCCTTTAAAACCTGAAGTTAAAACAGGGCTATTGCCTATAATGGATAACCTAAGGACACAAGGCTTACTTAAGCCCTGTAACAGTCCATGCAACACTTCAATTTTGGGAATTTAAAAGCCCAATGGGGAATGGAGATTAGTGCAGGACCTTAGATTGATAAATGAGGCAGTAGTGCCAATTCACCCAGTCGTACCTAACCCATATACACTCCTTTCTCAAATTCCAGGAGATGCCAGTTGGTTTTCAGTGTTAGATTTAAAAGATGCTTTCTTTTGTATTCCTTTACATGGAGATTCCCAGTTTCTCTTTGC